>CAXKVY010002849.1:0-143249 GCA_964058915.1 Tetropium fuscum | reverse complement strand
AATATCAAATAGCCCGACTGTGTCTCCATTCATGGGTGGTTTATCCACTACCTGGTGATCCTATAAAATCACCACCACAATATAATGCTATGCACATATTATTATTTTTCTTTGCTGCCGTTTCATTTTCTCTCTTAGAGCGTAACATCCTTGAACTGGAAAGAATATAAGGCACTGATGTGAAATGTTATTAGTCGGAACACAAAAGAAAAGCACATAATGAATACTTACCTTGGAAACAGATTACCTTTAAAAGCTTGCCTTTCTGGCTTGCAACTGAACACTCCTTAGTGGATTAGGTTCGAATACCATATAAGAAACAATTTTTCATTAGAAATATCAAGGAGTACCTATTTCAGACTCCACTATAAAATGTAGTGCCCCATCTCTTCATACAATTTTGATTTTCGAATTATTTTACGTTGCGCGGTTATTCTTCCAATAAGAAAAGTAAGTTGTATTATATTTACCTCAAATAATTATTATTAACTGTACTATTTTAAAAAATATTTTGGAAATGGCATTTTAGATACAATTTGATACAGAAAACAATACATAATGAAATGTTAGACGAAATAAGGAAGCCGATTAAATCGAGTTGGGAGTTTAAGTACCACGATATACAAGTGCAAATCCAACGTCCACTAAATTAAATATTTATATCAAAATGAAATATTTATACCTAACTGTTGAAAGAGAGAAATTAATCAAATGATGGATACATATATTATAAAAAGAATATTTTATTTAACTTAGATTCCGATGTCTACTACTTTTAACCCTGTTATTAAGAAAGGGGTTATTGTAGATCCATCATGCTGTTAAAAGAAAACCAAAAAATAAAATTTGAAGAGATGCTTCAAAAAACATTAACCGAAGTACAATTTAATTTTTATCAAGAAAATAAAGTTTTGATTATTTTTTATACTTGTCGATTGCCAATTATACTTGTCGATCTTTGGAAACTTTAGGAGGTATTTTATTTTAGTTCGGATTAAAATATAAAAAGATAATAACGCTTTAATGTTAATGAAAAACGTATTGTGGAAATTACAAATATGAAAAAATAAGGTATCCAATTTAAGACTTAAAAGTTGCGAAGAAAGCAAGATCGTTAACAAATTTATTATTGAAATGCTGGATGGACAGTGATCTCGTTGACACCCGGTATATGACAAAACTAAAAACCAATAAAGTAAACGTAAATGAAAAATTATTTAAAACTTCTCAGACTCAAGCCATATTTGCATACATTCATTACTTGAGAGTTCCTAAATAATTATTTATTTATTTAGTCTAAAGACTTAATCAAATATGACATTAAAATGCAGATGTCATTCATTCTCTTTATTTATTGATACACTTGGTTGCTGTTTAATCAAACGAGTTTCATAAGATTGAACTAAATCTAAGTTGTCCATGTAAATCGTTAAAGATATTTCCATCACTTTAAGCAAGGCAGTAAATGGTTGTCTGATTATGAAAATTGATATATAACTTAACGATGGCAATTAATTTAGCTCTCGTGTATCGTTTTGATTGATATTTGAATTCACTTGACTAGACTGCAGTTCAACTCCCCCGCCATACTTTTATCTCTCGAGATAGACGAAACTATACAACACGAATCCCTTCTCTTTGAAAGCAAAGTGACAGCAACATGTGTTGCACGGTTAGACTATCAAATAGATATCATGTTTGACAACACGCGGAATCCCTGTGAAGTGTATAAATAGCTTTATAAGGGCCGGTCGAGTTTTTATATGTTAGAACAGAAGGCAGGTGCGGAGTTCAATAATTGCCGGATGCGCCGCTGCTAATTTGTAGGGATTCCTGAATTTATTTATCTAAATCTGTATCTATCTGTATCTAAATATTTTCGTGCCTCATTACTTAATATCTAAATAGCAATTTAAAGGAAGTGTACATTGTTCTAATAGTATAATACTTAATGTTATTAAAGAATATGAAAATAATACGGAAACAATAAAATGTGACCTTCATCTGCGCATATTTCAATTTATTTTTCAAATGTCAGCCTTTATATACCAAAATTATTTAGAATCGACTGATGGTCGCGTATTGGGGTGGTCAACAACGATTTTTATGTAAATTGCATTACTCAAAATATTACAGAATTATTATTAATTTTAAACAATCGGCGAAAATATATATGTTTAACATGGCAGGAAAGCACGTTTGTTTAATTTGAATGATATACAAAACAATAATAACAACCTTGTATATAGTTACCTAAATGTACCTTCTCTTTGTTTTTAACTGTACGAGCAAACGATCATCGATTATAGGAAAGGTAAGCGCAATTGATACGTAACCCAATCCTAATAGCAGAGTATCTAGCATCCCGCAATCAGAGAGTTTCTAGCATCCCGCATTGACAACGTTGAAACTGTTTTTTGTGCTTTTTATAATCAACACAGCCATGCAATAATTTTTTTTTAACGAATCGTCGACAGCATGGTACAGGCCGACTGTCAAAAGCTTCATTAAATCAAACTTGAATCTGTCGCCTAGGCCTAAACTATCCTTGGTAATACCACATTACGATATGAGTTTCTCCAGCTATTACGAAAGACATTTTAAAGAATTAGAACTCCCAGATCATGAAAAGATATTGCTCTAAACGGACAGAGAGCTCGTAGGTGCGATGGGTTACCATTTACGCATTACATTTAGTTTATATCCGTTGGAATCTGTCAATTCGCCTGGTAATACCTATATGAGGCTTTACTATCTCAGTATACTATCTTTCCAAGGGAAGTAGCTGTTTGACTGAGAGTTTGAAAATGTAATACCTACTTCTTTCAAGCAAGATATTTGATTGGAATTCCAACGCAGATACCTATCTGAAAAAAATATGTGGTAAAATTAAATCATAAAATATAAGTAGAAAATATTATAAGCCACTTTATACCTCTACATGTATTTTACATTTTTACATTAGCAATTTATGCAAAAACAGTTTACGTTGGCACAGAGTACGAAAGTTATTTTTTTCGTATATGATGTTGGCTAAGGTTGACAACTAATAATAAAGATTACTTTACAACTTTAGTTTTTTAAGATCATCTATTTTTTTAAACTGTCTTGACCCAAAACTGGCAGTTAAATCTTCCGCTAGTTTTTAAGGCAGGTCTTTGCTTTGTTTTATGGTCATAGACACATAATTATTATCAAATTGGTATACACGGCTCTTGTCAGACCTCACGCTGAATATGCCTCCATGACCTGATGTCTCCATTTCAACACTCATATTAACAACTTAGAGAGGATCCAAAGACGTTTTCTAAAATATCTTAGTTACAAGGCAGATAATACTTATCCATTGATTGGATTTTCGCAGGAGGAATTACTATCGAGACATCGCCGCATTATTCATCAGTTAGTTTTCCTCAGAAAACTAGTAATAAATGATATTGATTGTGAAAATATACTCGCGCAACTAAATTCTTTTGTTCCTCGTATATCTGCACGACAATCTGTTATATTTTATCTCCCCACGCCTCGTATCAACGTAATGAAGTTTTCGCCGCTGCAACAAATGTGCCATAATTATAATTTATTACAAAATAAATTTGATTTGTTCAACTGCAATGTGGCTTTGATAAAAAAAATAAAATTGTAAATGGTTTTTACTTAGTATTTCTGTTTGATAATTTATATTATCATTGGTCTATAGGAAAATGTGTATTTATGTTATTTATGTTATTGTGATATTTTCTTTTTTTGTTTTGTTTGTATTCTTGTATGTATTTTACCCATTCAATAATTGGTGTTTACTGTGAAATGGTGTATGTTAAATAAATAAATAAATAAATAAATAAATAAATAAATAAATAAATAAATAAATAAATAAATAAATAAATAAATAAATAAATAAATAAATAAATAAATAAATAAATAAATAAATAAATAAATAAATAAATAAATAAATAAATAAATAAATAAATAAATAAATAAATAAATAAATAAATAAATAAATAAATAAATAAATAAATAAATAAATAAATAAATAAATAAATAAATAAATAAATAAATAAATAAATAAATAAATAAATAAATAAATAAATAAATAAATAAATAAATAAATAAATAAATAAATAAATAAATAAATAAATAAATAAATAAATAAATAAATAAATAAATAAATAAATAAATAAATAAATAAATAAATAAATAAATAAATAAATAAATAAATAAATAAATAAATAAATAAATAAATAAATAAATAAATAAATAAATAAATAAATAAATAAATAAATAAATAAATAAATAAATAAATAAATAAATAAATAAATAAATAAATAAATAAATAAATAAATAAATAAATAAATAAATAAATAAATAAATAAATAAATAAATAAATAAATAAATAAATAAATAAATAAATAAATAAATAAATAAATAAATAAATAAATAAATAAATAAATAAATAAATAAATAAATAAATAAATAAATAAATAAATAAATAAATAAATAAATAAATAAATAAATAAATAAATAAATAAATAAATAAATAAATAAATAAATAAATAAATAAATAAATAAATAAATAAATAAATAAATAAATAAATAAATAAATAAATAAATAAATAAATAAATAAATAAATAAATAAATAAATAAATAAATAAATAAATAAATAAATAAATAAATAAATAAATAAATAAATAAATAAATAAATAAATAAATAAATAAATAAATAAATAAATAAATAAATAAATAAATAAATAAATAAATAAATAAATAAATAAATAAATAAATAAATAAATAAATAAATAAATAAATAAATAAATAAATAAATAAATAAATAAATAAATAAATAAATAAATAAATAAATAAATAAATAAATAAATAAATAAATAAATAAATAAATAAATAAATAAATAAATAAATAAATAAATAAATAAATAAATAAATAAATAAATAAATAAATAAATAAATAAATAAATAAATAAATAAATAAATAAATAAATAAATAAATAAATAAATAAATAAATAAATAAATAAATAAATAAATAAATAAATAAATAAATAAATAAATAAATAAATAAATAAATAAATAAATAAATAAATAAATAAATAAATAAATAAATAAATAAATAAATAAATAAATAAATAAATAAATAAATAAATAAATAAATAAATAAATAAATAAATAAATAAATAAATAAATAAATAAATAAATAAATAAATAAATAAATAAATAAATAAATAAATAAATAAATAAATAAATAAATAAATAAATAAATAAATAAATAAATAAATAAATAAATAAATAAATAAATAAATAAATAAATAAATAAATAAATAAATAAATAAATAAATAAATAAATAAATAAATAAATAAATAAATAAATAAATAAATAAATAAATAAATAAATAAATAAATAAATAAATAAATAAATAACAGGTGTGCCAATTGTCACAAATAAAATCACTAGAAATTACCAGAAATGCACATGAATAACCTTGATATTTAAAGTATGTTTTTCTTCACAGAATTACATGTAAATTATAACTGTATATAAGTTCTAATAAAATTAGTTCTATTCAATACACACATGTAGAAATTCATGTAATTCATGATGTGGTTTTAAGATAAATAATTTAGGTACCTAATCTCATGTAATATGTAATAATAATGGTTAAGTCAGCGCAGTAGGTATTTACATGGTTTGACAGTCAACACTGAGGTCCATGTTAACAGCAGAACTAATCAATATGAATTTACGGAATACGTCTAGATCAATAAATACAACAGCTGCAGATGTCTTTAAATATCACACGCGCTATCTATAATTCATGATTCATGAATTTCTAGCGACCCAATTTTAAAATCCACTGTCCTACCCACAAATTCAATAATCCCCTACGTAAAACTAGACACCGGGGCCAAGCAGCAGATCTTTCCCGTTATAAAGCCAGCCAACACTTGGGCTATTATTTATTTAGAGGTTTAATTCAGCCTATGGCTGGGAGACTCCGATATAACACGCCTCATCAACATTTAAAGAGCCAGTTGCTTCTACTTTGATGGAAAAGTGTAGGGAAAGACATTATCCACTGCCTGTTCTCGGATCCTTCTTGATCCCGAGTAGGAAAAGCTGTTATAGTTTGGGTAGTCTAACGTGCGTGACATTGCTTTCTCTTTATAATTTAGGTTATTGTTCTATACGTTTGTAATAAGCTGCAGCCTATATTATTATGTCCCGTGTTCTGCGAAATAACCCGAAATAATGAGACAAAATGTCAGAAAGTAACTTAATAGATTTAAAAAAAATTCAGTTTGTTATAAGTAGATGTTTATTTACTATTTTTTTTTGCACAAATAATATATCAGAGAGTCTGAATAAAAATGAATCATATAAAAGAACTGTATCTCGCCAATTAAACAACACAAACTCCTGATCAAATGCACAAAAAAACAGCTTAAAGTTTTATATTAATTTTTGTCTAAACCACTTGTATGATTATTTTTATATAATAGGTTGTACCTTCAAGAATGTAGTGTACTACACTAGTAAGCAGCTAGTAAACACCATGTATAGTTTAACAAATACAACAGCAACTTAGAATTCAAATAAAATGTAGCCCTTCTTTTAAAAAGTTAAGCGACAAGGAAGTGTTATTATACCAAAGAATACAAACGACTCAATTTTATTACAATAAATTAAAATGAGTTTAATAAAATTTAATACTATTTTTATCAATCACATTAAAAATTACATTAATAATGCAATATATTGTTTCAGATTAATCCAGCTTATGAGTCCAGTACTTTCAAAGCGTTTAAAACTCACAACTTGCTTATAAAGGAAAATGTGTATAAAGTCAAACTGAGGCGATCTCCTAATGAAACCTATGCTGAATGGGCTGCAACCATCAAAAAGAAGAAGAAACTGAAATGGTTTACAGATAGTGGAAAATACTATTCCCATTGTTGACTCCACGTTGTGTGTAAATTGTAGGTGGAGTATGAATTTTACTGTATGAATTTTAGACAAATAAGGAATAAATTAACTGCCATCCCTATTGCGCTCATTGAAACATTTTTTTCCTAACTGGTGCGGAAAGGAATACCTTCCCGTATCCGGCAACCGATTAATATTAATAGTGTACGAATAGTTTACAGCATTTTGCAAATTCATAGCAGCAGAACTTAACTGTTGTTGCAACTGACTGTTCTGCAAAATGGTTCGATTAAAAAGCTCGGTTGAAGATGATGAAGTTGAGGGGAGCTAAACATTTTGTTGCAAACGTTTTATTTTTGCTTTTCAGATTCTTCCAGGTATTCTTCAGCTACCAAAGTCAATTTCCGACCTCCTAGGCGTTTTATGTTCGTAATTTCCTCCCTAGTCAGCAAGTAACATTGTCGAGGAATACCTGAAACGATGGTCTATGTAACGTTCAGGATTTCGAAGATGTAAATATGCTGTTTCGGAAGGCATGTTTCGAAAATTGTTTAAAAATACGACGACGATGTGAGGTGATTGAAGGTCGTAAGTTCCCATATTTTCTGTACAATTGTAAGAAAGTTCAATTGTTGCCATCTTGTGATACTATAAATAATCTTGCAGAATGATTTTTTAGAGTCCGTTATTTTACCCATTATGAGGATTCCTTTATCTCCAATATTATCAACAGTTCCGCTCGTCGGCAAGCTCCGGCAAAACCAAAAATGGTAGCCACTTTGATCATAAGGGATGTTCCATCTTGTGCTCATATCATGAATTTGGATATATCTTCTTTTGTAAATACTTCAACTTTTTGTGGCCGACATCCAATATCTTTCACTTTTAAGAGTCGTCACTTTATAGCATTTAGGTACATATGTCAATGTTTTGCTTTATTTTATCATTGAGTAAAGTGACAATGGAGTGTTGGCTTTAAGAAACTTGCTGAGGTTGGAAAAGTAGACTGAAAATACTTCCTCGAAACATTTCACAAATTTTCCGTTACATACCAGCTTAAGAAATGTGCAGATTTTTTCTTTTGATTTGTTGGGAAACAAATTCCCAATACGCCCTACCAGCAGCCTCAAATATTGCCTCTGGAAGTTTTTCGTCAGAAGAATTCATTATAGCGTTCTTTCTTCTTGTTCTTCTTCTTTAGCACATATATTAGGTATCTTTTTTTGTAACCGCACTATTAACCGCAGTTATTAGTTAGGAATTTATGAAAATTGATTTCGCAGCCAGCGAGGGTCGAAATGAATTGCTGCTAGGTAATAGAATTGAATAGCAACACTCTGAACTACTCTACCTCACCTCATAAATATGCTCTATCTCATACACGATGAGATACTTGATTAAAATTGTTTTAAGCTTGATTAAAATTGTTTTAAGCTTGATTAAAATTGTAAAATTTCACCATGTATTTTCTAAAGTTCAAAATTATATAGCAATAATTCATAAAATGGATTCGATTTTGTGAACATGTTTATCGCATACGATTCTTTAACAGTCCACGTGACCGCTCTATTCAATATTTTATACCTAACACAAATGCGGTTCGCACTATCAGGTGTTTAACCGCTTAATCCCATGTAATAAGTTTGTGCGCCAGGCTCTTAAGTAATAATCCTGGCAGGCAGCTAGCCTGAGAGTGTGATAGTGGTTGACTATTAAACATAGCCTTAAGTATTTATTCAAATATCTACCACGAGCTGCAGGGGTGTTTGCATTACAATGGAGGTTTGGGCTGGTTCACGGTGAGAGCTAAAGCACAGTTTATAAGGGCGAAAGCGGGTAGATTCACGCTCCTTAATCGCTCAATGGCTTGCGCTAATACAGAATATTCAGAAGGGCCCTACATCTCGAGTACCTCAATTCGCTACCTTCTGGTATATTTTTAAATAAGGCAATTTTTTGCCGGTAGCGATGATTGTTACTTTCTATGTTTAGGTAATACTTAATTTTAAATGTTGCTTACAAGGTGTAACAATTACATATTGGCGTATAATGCAGGAGTAGTCCTTGTATCTGTGGGATTTGGGTCATCGTGTAAATGTTGAATAAAGTATGTCCTACTTGGAGAGCCCTGTGGTACACCAGATAACATTGGACGGGGTTGGGATACATCCTTTTTGAATGCTACTACGAAGTGGCGATTAGATGTATGATTGTATAATTTGATAACACAAATCGGATAATTTGCGACGTGTAGTTAGTATAGCAGTCCGGGATGCCAGACTTCGTCTAAGACTTTCATGAGGTCTAGGGAGATAACCCCTGTAAATTGATCTTGATTTAGGTTGGTGGTGATGTAATCGCAGATGCGGAACAGCTGTTGGTCAGTTGAATGGCAGAGTTGGAATCCATATTGGAATTCGCTCATGACGTTATGTGTCACTGCGAATTCCAATACTCAGGATTGAATTACGGTATCAAAAAGCTTGCCTGTGGAAGATAGTAGGTTGATGGGACCTATCAACCTAGCTATGCCTTCGTTTCTGATTATAACTTGACAGCTTTGGGATCCGGTTTTATATTTTCTAGGGCTAAAATAGATCGGTCTTGTTTTCGTCGATTAGGTGGCGTTGGGCTATATCTCACTGGTGGATGTCATTGGTTGATTGAGGTCCAATTCGCCTGGTTGATCAGTGGAACAACACATGTTTTTTCCGTCAGTGCTGTGGTGAAGGTAGTCTGTGCAGGATCTCGCTGTGGATGTGCTTAACAAATCAATGTCAAATGCGATTGACTGATTAGTTACTAAATATGTTCTTAACGAGCGTTGTGCGACATTTCGCTGTGTATGTGCTTGGTTGATTGCTGTTACATGCGATTGATTGATCAAAATGTTTTATAAATGTACAATATTTTCATTGTTATCAGCGTGTGTGGATCGATTCCCCGCACCGGTGCGAAATAAATTTTAAATAATTTATCCCCAAGGTCTAACTAATGAGGTTTCCCAGGTTTCCCTCATTTCTGCACTGAATGGTTGTTAGAATTTACCAACCTAAGTCGATCCTGGTCGCACTTGCGGCTCGCGAAATTATAATACGCCGCCCCCCTCCCGCACAAGTCTCTTACTTTTTGGGTAACCATTGCGGTTAGAATGAGGGGTAGGGATATTTTTTTTTTTTTTTTTTTTTTTTTTTTTTTTTTTTGTGCTGGTCGGTCCCCCCTGGCCTCCGACTAGTCCAGAGAGTCCCTCCAGCCTCGTTACTCAACGACCACTCCCCACGTCCGCGGGGTAAGTGGTCATTGAGGTCGCAACTCATGTGTCCTGAGTAGACGCAACGAGCCAAGTATGACGGCCTTCTGCATCTTCCCAGCGATGACTTCTGCCGATTGACGGCATGCCGGGATGGTTCTTAATTCTGAGAGCAATGATTGTCGCATACCTCCGAGAGAGCCAATAATAAGAACCACCATTTTAACAGAATAACCCGGGTACAGCCTGCGGAGTTCGGAGAGTAAATCTCGATATTTTGTCCGTTTCTCCTCCTCTTTCAAGACGATGTTCTTTTCAGCCGGAGCCGAAAACTCTATAACAAACATCGTCTTGAGTTGGTGATCGAGGAGGACTATGTCAGGCTTATTGGCTTGTATCCGCCTGACGGTGGGGAATGAATAGTTCCAGTATATCCGGGACCTCTCATTCCCCACAACGGACTCAATATCCCCCGGAGCATAGGGCAACACCGGTGTCTGATCTATACCGTACGAGTGCCGTAGGTGATAATACAGCACTCGTAATGCCGCGTTATGTCGATGGATATAGGCAGAGACCGCATATGCTGGACAAGCTGACAGCAAATGCATAATGGTCTCTGGGGCCTGACGACAAGCTCTGCAGCTAACGTCAGGCACTTCTATACCCATCACGCGGCTTCGGTAGACCAGGGTGTTCAGTACACCATCTTGGCAAGCTAATATAAAACCTTCAGTCTCTGACTTCAGCCCAGCTGACCTCAAAAAGCTAAAGGTCAGCTTTCGAGATAAGCCTAAGTCTTCTATATTTCTATAGTAGACTCCGTGCAATGGCTTATCCCTGTGCTGCTGAAAACGAAGTGTATTTCCAGCAGCCCGAAGGTGGGCTTTCAACCGAGCAGGGTCCAACTCGGTGACAGAGTTTGGATTATTCCGCTCGGTGTCGAAGTCGAGACCTAGGCTATTAGCTGCTCTTTGTGCTGCCCTATATATAAAAGCTCCTACGCCAGCTCCTTCATGGTCTTTGACCATGAGGAGTAGGGGATCCGAACTCCTGATAATCTTACAGGCCGTGTTCAGAGTTACTCTGTTGTGGAGACACTCCAATCCCAAGAGTCCACGGCCTCCCTGTTGTCGTGGGAGATATAACCGCGGAACGGACGATCTCGGATGCAAACTCCGACAGAGATGCATCATTTTGCGGGTACCTACGTCGAGTTGCTGCAGCTCCTCCTGTGTCCATTTTATTACTCCAAAGGAGTAGAGTAGAATCGGAACGGCAAGCATATTTGTCGCCGACACCTTGTTGGACCCCGACAGCTCTGAGGACCAGATCTGTCGGAGCAAGTGTCGGTACTTGCCGCGGAGAGCGTCTTTTGTAATATTTACCTCCTGGATGTGACTTTGTGGCACACCCAGGTAGGTATACGTCTCTCCGGCATCAAGGTGGTGTAAGATGCCTCCGTCTACTAGCTGCGCATCATCTCCGTAGTCCCCACATCGTCCTCTCTTGAGATGAATCAGTGCACATTTATCCAACCCAAACTCCATACCAATATCCGCTGTGTACTCTTGCGCCACTCGGAGGGACTGTTGTAAATCCCTTTCCCCGGAGGCATATATCTTAAGGTCATCCATATAAAACAAATGAGTGACCTTATGCCTCCTGTTTCCGGGTGGGCCGCAGTTGTAGCCACGGGTTCTTCTAAGTGCAACAGATAACGGCAGGAGTGAGATGCAGAAAAGGAGGGGACTCAGGGAATCCCCCTGGAATACACCCCGCCTAAAGATAACCGGCTCCGTTTGAACCCTGCTATCACCAGATGTAATGGTGAAGCGGGTTCTCCAGAGCGGCATCAGTTGTTCTATACATCTCACTATTGGATCTGGCACCGCAAGGCATTGGAGCAAGTGAATTATTAGCTCATGTGATGTTGTATCAAATGCCTTGCGATAGTCGATCCAGGCCATAGAAAGGTTTCGCTTGTACTGCCTGGAGTCCTGCGTGATACATCTGTCGATCAGCAGGTTCTCCTTGCAGCCAGCTACGCCTCTCTTAGAACCTCTCTGCTCGTATATCTGTTGGTAGACCCCGTCAACTGCCATGAGTACACGCATGTTCAAGATGCGTGTAAACATCTTGTAACATGCGTTCAGACAGGTTATTGGTCTGTAGTTTTTTGGGTCAGACAAATCTCCGTTCTTTGGGATGAGCACTGTTCGCCCCTCGACGAACCAGGCCGGAATCTGCTGCTCTCCATTCAGCCAGTCGTTAAAAATCCTGGCTAAATGGTGGTGGATCTGAATAAATTTCTTCCACCAATAAGTGGGGATCCTATCAGGACCCGGAGCAGCAAAGTTCTTTGAGCCCTCAAGAGCCCTCCGAACTTCTTCCGGGGTTATCGGTTGGTGCAGTTCTTGGAGCTCTGGCTGTTGATGTCTTCCACAGAAGACCTCAAACTGCGCCAGGGCTGGAGTGTCTCTAATTAGTGGATGAGAAACCTCATATATTCCCTTCCAGAAGTTTTCAACCCGTTCTACCGTCGGCGGATTTTCGACTACACGCGGAGGCGGTTTGAATAAGCTAGAAGGTTTCTCGCGGAATTGTTGGTTTTCCGCGAGACTTCTAGCTCGCCTCACTAGTGACTTTTTCGTAGCCACTAGCGCCCGTATTTTGTCAAGCCAGTGCTGTTTGGTAGTTAACAGCACCGCTCTATTTAGTGTGTGGTGGAGTCGTCTTAAATATGCGGCCCAACGCCGTACTTTTGTAGTATAAGGCCTATTGGCCAAGATGTAATCCATCACACACTGGATACGGGACGCGTGTTGTCTTGCCGAATGGATCTTCGCTTCAATCTGGTGCACTCGCCCAAGGATTCTGTCATTCGAAGACACACGTATGTTACGTCTCTCCGACTGACATAGCCCCAAGGCAGCATTGTAAACTGCACAATTGATGCACCAGATATCCGCGTCTTCTGGAAGAGTTTCCCGAAGCTCTGCATCCACTCTCACCAGTTCTTGTGGTGGCAGGGGCTTGTATAGGCGTAGCGCCCTGCGGGTTCTTAAGCTCTCTATGTCCAGAGGTATGTAGGCAACCTCCTCCGCCAAGGCTTCCGGTTCTAAAACCAGTTGCTCCCGCATTGGAGGCGCCCTAACATGGCCCCTGCGTCTTAAGTAGGATACATAGTCCCTTAGGTGTTGGGCGGAAAAGGCGCGATGCTCTGGGTGCATATCACACCACAGAGCATGCATCCGCGCCATGTATCCCCTGCGCAGGGGCTCACTACTCTCATAAACGTGCAGAAGGTCATCCCTTAGCTCGTCTGTCCACTCAAAACGTCCTTGTCCATTGCGGTCGTCATCATGTTCAGGCATGTGTCCTGGGGCCCCACCACCTTGCCTATGACCCCCATCCGGGAGGGGTCGATCGTGGGGGCCTCTTCCTCGGGGCCTGGGAACCGAGTGTAGGGGTGGCAAGGAGGTTAACCTGGCCACCCCCGGCCGGTATCAGGGGAATCTAGCGAATCCCCCCGGGTGCGCCTGAGCTACCGGTCCGATTCGCACCATCGCTAGGGTAAGTGGTGGCGCTACTCACCAAAGGTCTGTGAGCTGTTGAGTGACCCCCCCTGCTTATTATTATATTATTTATATTATTATAAATAATATAAATAATATTATTATTATTATTATTTTATTATTTTTATTATTATTATTATTCTCAATACAAACATCTTCGTTTTCCTTATCAACAATAATTAAAGATATATCGCCAATACTTGATGGGATACTTAGGAGACAGTTAATTTCTCAATTTTTAGTAAATGGCAGGCCATGTGTCTGTACAAGATAATACAAAGGAATAATTAGTTGTATTGCGTAAAGACATGAAGATAAATCATAGACCTTCATCCATTTTCCAACTGTCAGTCTGTCAGCAAATTCAATTCAATAGAACTGTCAATAGAATAGAAATTCTTGACGATGTATAAGTATTTACGAAATATCAGTATTCGTGAATAAAGTATTCGTGAAAAATAAGGAAATTCTTTTTTTTAATTTGTGTCTTGCAGGTGTAGCTCCCTGAAAATGTCTCTACCAGCAGAGGGGGGTCACTCTCGGATTAATTCGGATATTACATGGCATGAGGCAATAGATTTAAGCCGCATCATATTGCTGTTTGTATTACGTCGGATTTTATGATATATTATGAGTGATTATCCTTGCAATTTTGACAGATACATGTCCTGAAATTTTACTGGTTCCCTTAATTTCTGCATATCTTTCTCCAAAGTTCAATATCAATCCATCTATACTCTTAAATTGAATTCCTCGAAAATGTGCAAAATGTATTGTCAGCAGATTCACGTTTTGTACCTTTACTGATTTGATTAGTAATGATTTTTATTAATAGACCGGGAAGTAGTAACAGATTTTCAGAAGTGATTTTATCCAGTATGTCTTTCGGAGGGTATTATGATATGCATATGCTGATGATAAAAAATGATAAATTAAAGAATCGTCCCAGGATATATATATATATATATATATATATATATATATATATATATATATATATATATATATATATATATATATATATATATATATATATATATATATATATATATATATATATATATATATATATATATATATATATATATATATATATATATATATATATATATATATATATATATATATATATATATATATATATATATATATATATATATATATATATATATATATATATATATATATATATATATATATATATATATATATATATATATATATATATATATATATATATATATATATATATATATATATATATATATATATATATATATATATATATATATATATATATATATATATATATATATATATATATATATATATATATATATATATATATATATATATATATATATATATATATATATATATATATATATATATATATATATATATATATATATATATATATATATATATATATATATATATATATATATATATATATATATATATATATATATATATATATATATATATATATATATATATATATATATATATATATATATATATATATATATATATATATATATATATATATATATATATATATATATATATATATATATATATATATATATATATATATATATATATATATATATATATATATATATATATATATATATATATATATATATATATATATATATATATATATATATATATATATATATATATATATATATATATATATATATATATATATATATATATATATATATATATATATAATCGACTTGATATATTAAAGTTAACATTTTTTTTGCATTTCGATACGAAAATGAAATTTCTGTTTAATCACCCTGTATCTCTCGGACCTATGGCCATATGAAATTTTTTTCTTACGTAGATTAATCCTCTCTATTTATAAAGGTTGTTCCCGGTCACCGTGTATAATTCATATAAAGTAGCTTTTTAATATTAATGGAAAACAATCTTATGAAAAACTAATATTTTATAGTTTTACCTAGTGCTTCATATAAGATCTTTTCTCGGCAATAAATTGGACAAAACTCGACCGGAGGGCCGAAAAAAATTATTGATGGGAAACGAAATTAAATTGTCACCGTGGAAAATAGATATGTAAGCGTCGGGTGACAGATGAAAGGTAGGAAAGAAAGAGTCCAAGTGGCTGTGGAGAATTTTCGTTGTGAGAAGGTGTGAGTGTGAGCTAATATGCGTTTATTTCCGGCCAAAGCTCGCACGTAAGCTCTTATAGAAATGTAAGCTGTCAGCTGCACCGCCGATAATATTGCTAAAACTCGTATCCGTCTAGAATAGTGTTGACGGCCCTGAGATTGACGGAAGTAAAGATTGAACACTTTGCAAAAAGTTGATAACATATATACCAATGTCATATTATGTTTTGTTAGAATTTCTTTTTCTTAAAATATTTCACCACCTATATAGTTTCCTTACAATTTAATATCCAATAAAATAATAGAAATAGGCTATAATCTTATGAATTACGCATTTATTTATTATGTTTGTTATCTTTTGGGTCTTAGTGGATATTATTTTTGCTTTTACTTTCATTATTTTTTTGTTAGAATAATAAGTTGGTCATTAATTTTAATCTTTACTTTAGGATAATAAATTTAGTTAGTAATTTTCTTTACTAGACTCACGTTGTTGGGCTAGACAATTGATATGAAATGATTTTAAATATACAAATTTCCTATTCCGTTGTCTCCCCAGAAATATGCTAGAAATTTAATTTTAAATTGTTCATAGTTATTTAAATCGTTTTCTATCCCATTGAACTAAATTAATGCGTCAAATTCTTCAAACTTCAAATTCTTCAAAGTTTTCCCTAATAACTTCTTTAAATCTTTCCATTTGTCTTTCTTCTATTTCCGTTATTCTTTTAGTGATGGACTTTAAGAATACTGGATGTAGTTTGTTTATATTACCAGTGAATTTGTGTAGCTTGTTATCTCCATGGCATATAATTCTTGTCTCTGTCTCTCCTTCTCCATTATTTGTTTCTCTGAATCTCCTTATTTAATTCTTTAACTCTTCTATTCTTTGTATATCTAGCTGATCTCTGTTTCCTATGATACCACTTCTTATTTGATTTTTGACTTTCTCCAGGTCTTTTATATTTTATAATACATTTTTAATATTTTTGTTATTTCTTTGTCTTGCGTCTTTATTATTTTCTCTATAACTGGTTTTTGTTGCTATAACTGCTACTTCTTGTTCTGTCTTGTCTATATCTTTCTTTAACTGTTATCTCCATATTTGTTTATCTCTTCTTATTTCTTCTTTTATATTCTGTACTTTTTCGTCAAGTACTTTTACCATATTTATTTATACAAATTTATTATAACTTTATCAATTTCAGAAATAGGATGCTTCAAATGATTATTAAAATAAAAATACAATATTTTAAAGAGAAATAGGAATTTTCATAAGAGGTTATTAAATAACAGTATCTTTATAAAGCGAAATTAGGAAAATTAACATACCAACCTTGGAAAAATGATATATATATATTTATACAAAAAGATATTTTTTTTATTATTACACAAATTAATAAACTAGGTATATTTATTAGAAAATAGTGGTGTCATAAGGTAATTAATTCAATATATGTACCTAATACCAATGTATTACATCCAGAAAGATATAGGCAACCCTTACTACACCTTTCTGTTTTATGGGGTTTCTATACAACCTTTGGTAGACTCTACTAGATATTAGTTACAAATGACGACCTTATTACGTTTAGTGATCGTCATGATAGATAATACTTAGATAGATAATATTGATTATTAATATATGGAGCTCAAATTTGCATGAAGTAATCTGTGGTAAGTAATTATTGTCTTTTGTATTAAGTTTATTGTACTTTATGATATTTTACGAATTCATTATAATTTTAATAAGCTAGCTTTATTAAAGTGCAAGGTATCTTTTTGATGTAAATTTGTGTATTTGTAGCAATGTTACCATACTTTGAAGATGATTTCTTGTGAGCTGGATCTGGACACACGCTACCAAATATTTGCAGGATCATTGGATCATTATTCATTGGATCATTATCTGAAACCACTCGTACAAAACTTGCATCATGGATTTCCATAACCTAATTTTAAAATTTTGTTGTTAATAAAGAAAATTGTATGGGTTAATCTGCTTAATATGTTTAGGGATATATTAATATGTTTAGAATGGAAATGTACTTACCTCACTTGCTTATATATTCTCTAGATCTTATAAATATGAGCGCCAGTCCACATTGTCAGTGAACACTCCTTAATTTACTATATACTTATCACAAAATATTTGCTATTACTTTTATGTATGTTTCTATGTATTGAAATTTAAATTATTAATTATCATTAATTTCCTTATTAGAGAGAATGAAATCTCTTAATATCAATGGTGAGTTTAAAATAAACTAGTATCCTGCTTCTATACGACTACAATGGTTAAAAATTTTAAATGTTCGGTACCTTTAATTTTTAGATTAATCCTTTGTAAACAAACCGGAAACAAAACACACACGCACTTCACTGCATTATTGCACTATAGCGATGCTGCTGCCCTATCGGTGGAATTCTGTAACTGTTGTTCAGCAACGGCGTCGAATATCTACATTGGCGTCTATTATGATTCACACTGCTTCAGGTCCAATATTTTATTCTCGTTCTATGTGCTTATACTACCTCTTACTTGTTTATCTTGTTGAACTTTTAATTTATCCTTACACGAATACGATGATAAACACTTTGAAGCCTATCTAGGACATCCTAGATATCCTCTGACGACTAATATCGCACTACTATTATTGGGTGCACTAGTATTATACTATTATTGGGTCCTAATTTCTTTCTTAGCTTGTTATACATCCCTCTGGAACTACCTTCATAAAACAAAATAAACTTCCTTCTACAACAACTATCTGCTGACCACTTGCGAGTCACTATAATTTTATAATAGTTTTTCATTTATATTCATATTACTAAACACAGTGTATGTTACTTTTATATTCGATACTTAGTATAATCATTTGTTTAAACTATTCTTGTTGTCACCTTATTTTTCTGGCGATGTTTCATTTTGTTATTATTATAAATATGATTGACCAAACAGAGCATAGTCATTGTTACCGGGTGGTATACAGCTGTCTTTATTTAATGCATCACGATATTTTCTTCCCATTGGGTCTGTTACATACTATATATGCGGTGTGCAATTCGTAGGTAGGTAGGCATTCTTGAGATTCTCTTGCATTTTATTCTCAAATATTTTGCCTAAAATTTTGTAGTTACTAGTTATCATCTAGTAATAGATACATTGCATTGTATAGTAAATATCTCCATTGATATGTATTTTAATGGTATTATAAATAGTTTATAAACTACAAGGAACTATGGCACCTATTAATAAATCAATATCAATTATGTCCCTACCTGCAACCGGCGTTTATAATTATTAAATTATCCTGTATTCATTATTAATATAACATTAATTGGCCCATGTGACGAGAAAAACATGGCCAAAAGTCGTAAAAATCAATCCCCCTTATAACAAGACACGCGACAGGCGGTTGTCAAATGGAGCACCCCCATATAAAGCGGACTTAAAAGCCCAGAAATAATTGTCACTTCATAAATTGGCTCAATTCTATTTAAACATGTCGTTCGTAGCTGCAGCATCCAGCTGCAATTACACTTCCACATAGAGGACTTGAGTTTTTATATTCCCTATGGAGAGAGTAAGCCGACAAAAGTATTTGACGTAAGTGTTTTAAGTTATCATGAAATGTATATGTGAACCGTTTTACTAATATAAAGCTAAGTTCCTACTCATAAATTATAAATGATTAAGATATGTGATAAATCATTATCAGGATACCGCGAGAGAAAACTTTTGTTTGCGTTTGTAAATTGTATAAGTTTTTTGCGAAAAGGTGTTATTTTCTTAGTGTAATGCATTAAACATATCCTACATATTATAAATATTTGTTGAAAATCTAACGAAATGCAATGGTGAATCATAATTAAGTTTACAAAAAGTAGGTCTAGTGCTTATTACTAAATTTAACCAAACTGGATTTGGCAAATTTACTTGATTAATTAGCTATATTACAATATAAGTAAATACCACTGGCTCATATTCTCGATTCCCCCCATGCTGTAATATAAAATATACTCAGGAAAATACTCGTTCTATCCTGAATATGAATAATAGACCTTTACAAAACCCAATGCTTGTGTAATGCGGCCTGAATAAAAGTAGATTTCTGCAGACCATATATATACGAGTCTGATCAACTCGAGCAAGTTTAACAATAGATTCCTCTCGACTCTAAGTACGCCTTTAGGGAATTTTGATACTTCAAAACGATTTTGTTAGGCGTGCGGTCATTATTAAACGATCTGCGCGATTGGTAACATGTGTTTAAGGATTATTACATGCAAGCCAGGGATTGTTTCATGTCGACAACTACAATTCTATTTATTACCAAGGGACCCGACGTACTTATTTATGATTTTTTTAATTATAGCTTGCAACATTTTAATTGAGCCATTATTTTCTGCTACCGACTTTATGCAATTATTAGGGGTAAACGGTGCAGACGTTTCTGATAATTTGAGATTTTCACTTTAAGGACAATCAACATTGACTCTCACTCTTATGATCAACATAGAATGGCGAAAAGTATCAATTAAGGATATAGCTGTGAATAATGGCTATCCCAAAGGAATACTTGAAAAACTAATTAGGAGGCTTAAATTTAAGGACACTTCGTAAATCTACGACCTTTCAAGGACAAAGATAATCCAGAATGTATATCCCTCCTATACGAACACCGATTTACTCGTGGTTTGAGTAAAGTCATGAATTCATCTGATAATAAATTATAACAAATTTCAGGCAACACAAAGGATAAAGTTGATTAATATAAGGTTTACGAAATTAGTTGTAATGATTGTAACAAAAATATATTGGGCAAAACAAACGATCCATTAAAACCAGATTTAGAAGAGCGTATGCTCTTCTAAAACATATAAAACAGGGAATAACATATTCTATATACATCTAGTGTTGCCCAACATGTTTTAATAACAATCACAACATAGATTTTAATAACTGAATTTAAGAGCGTAAAAATAAAAAAATGTAAAAATATCATGAATATTGATTCATCCCATATGGTCCTGTCTACGAGTCACTTGACTACAGCACATTGAACCATGACAAGTTTTGTCGCAGTTCACTGAACCACAGATATAATTTAGGTATACATAGGGAAGTTTTTAGTTTATATAAGATTCATTTTAATCGTCTCCGGATGACATCAACTTGTTCGGCGAAAGGCGTGTCTGGCGAATTATGTCTTTTGGTTTTTGAGGAAACTCAGTCATCGTCGTAGTCTACAGCTGCTATTTTTGACGAAGACTTAAGTATTTCTAGGCGTATTTATTTGCATACGCCGTAAAACGCTTATTTTTTTTTATCGAAAAATGCATCGTTTAACATGCACACTTTATATGACTAACCTGGGATTGCAGTAAGGTCTAAAAATCCATGGAGGAAGTTTAAAACTTTGTCACAGCTAGATATGACGCGTTGTTCGTGAACTCATTTACGAGGAACATGTATAGCATATTACACCTTGCGAGAATAAAGCAGCCACATTTATTTTACATTCTGTTTTATAGCATCATGTAGGTGCGACTTTGATTTGTATTGGAGGAATATTGAGGTGTGTATGTGAATATTAGTATTACAATAAGGTGATAGTTGCGAACATTGTCTTAATGCGAACATTGTCTTAATTAATTTAAAATTATGTTATAAAAAATAATATTATAGTTCATATTATATAAGGAATTAATCATTAAGGTTTTTTATATGAACGTTACGTTTGCCAAATTTGTTGAAAGGACTGAGAATTAGCTAAGGTAGATGTGGTCCACTATTGACTTGTCTATAGCATTTAATTGTCTGTTATAAAATGCTGTTGTTGAATCTGAACATATTTACCTACACGTATTATCGGACTTTCAGTAATCTCCCGTATTAGAGATTAAATTCAATTCTCAATTCAATATCGATCCTACAATATATTATGAAGCAGGCCTAAAAGCACGTCCGCTACATAATATTTTGGAAGGATTATGAATTTCAGAGGGTTCGGTACTTGGTTCGCTATTTTTTTAACATTTTAATCAATAACCCAACTATTTGATGTCAACTACTAATTAAATTTTAGCATTACTCTATTAATGAAGTTATTTTGCCAAATACCATTCGAACTTAGATTTTGAGACTGCCATTTTTGCTCTGTTTTCTCGTTTTTCTTTCCTAGGTAATTCAACTGCAGCTCTTCAACAAAGTCACCCGAGATACGCTCTCGTGATTTTGTCGTAATACGTGCCGCTAAATTGCTACGACAGTAAGTACTCGAAAACAAACATAAAAACTATCCGGCGAAATCTGAGCTCGCAAAAAGTTATCTGTATGGAGAATGAATAAAATCAATAAAATCATCATTTATTGTAGTCAAATGTAGTCAAATGTGTATTTTTGAACTATTTTGAACTATTTTGAACTATTTTGAACTATTAAGCTGCTATTTCAATAGCAAAATAACAAGTTTGCTATTAATTTTTTGAGGGAACAATAACTTAAAAATAATAAACAATTGTCACACCTAACCATATATCGGCTAAATCTCGCCCACAGCATTCAGAATGTCCCACAAATTCAGCACAGACGATGCAACTATTGCCTGCATAGCACATCTTGTAGGGGGTCGAGTTGGACGTCATTACAAATATTATCACTCAAATTATCATTACAAATAGAATCAATGTCTGATTCAGAAGTTTATTTTTCTTTCTTGAAATGCTCTCCTTTTGTTATTTTCAATGCCTCTGGTCTCTACCTTTTCCTTTATTCTTTTATTTTTACTTTTCTGTTTTTGTTTTTTTTCTATTTTTCCTTTTTTTGCTCAGACTTTATTTGTTAGGTGTTACCATATTTATGATGGAACCTTAACTTCTCAGCGTTATATGGAGATACTAAGAACAATAGTTACCGATTTTCTGCATAATTTACCACTATTAGAATTTGGAAGTTGTTGGTATCAACACGACGGAGCTCCAGCTCACTCTACACGAGAAGTATCAGACATATTAGACAATATGTTTGAAGATAGGTGGATTGGACGACGAGGCCCTTGGATATGACCCACTAGATGTCCGGATCTCACACCGCTTGATTTCTATCTGTGGGGAAAGATGAAAACCATAGTGTATGAGACGCCCGTTGATGCACGAGAAGAATTGGAAATCAGAGTAAGAAGGGCGTTTGAAGTATTAGATGCAAATGAAATTCGATCAGCAACCACTAGTGGTGTTATGACCCGAATATTAAAATCTTTGAGCGTTAATGGACAACATTTCGAGCAGTTGCCAGTTTAGAAGATGTGTTTCTCTTTTGTCACTCATATTGTAATATTCTTCGAGGATATTATAGGTAATTAACTTTTAATAGGTTTGTTAATTTTCTGATCAGTAATAATTTTCTATTTTTTATTAAAGTTTTCAACTTGAATGTGAACTTTATGATTTTGAACTATAATTGTTTTCCATGGCACACTGCACTCGATGTTAATTTTAAAATTGCAGCATGTTATTTCTGGCGCATTTTCTTAGTTTTAGTGGCCAGAGCTCTCGCTTGCAATGAAATAACATCTCGAATACTTGATAAAGTAGTTGACGAAGACTCTGTTTGCGGTTCAACGTAGTAAAATCACTATTTAAAGAGATTACTTCAAACTGCATTGATGTCATAGGCAGCATATATGGCCCTTGATGGGTCTGCTACAACTATATATTAATTTTGAGGAATCTCAGCCTTCATCTTCGTCAGTAAAGTTATTTAGGTTTACCGGAAAGCTAAAAGCTGTTGTAAATCCGAAAATATACGCTTTTTTAAGCGTGATTGTATACTAGAAAATGGTAGATTAGAAAAACATAACCAATTCTTTTGCGGCTGCTCATATAGACTTGCCCTTTTAAATAACCTACACAGCTTTCTCAATTGCTTCTGAAGTCCATTTGAAATCTTCAGTTCTACTGGCGCATATTTTTGGCATCTGCAAAGTATTAGTTGGTAATATAATTATTTGCATTTAAAATAAATATTTAATCCAAGCTTTTTAGCATTAACTTTGCAAAACACCTTTCCTTTATGACTTAGCTGCATACCAGAAATGTAAAACTATTTTAATAAACTTTTAAAAAATAGCCTTTATCTTTACGTTGTGCATGCAAAATATAACATTGGCGACACGTACAAATAAAAGTTGTGTCATTACCACATAAGAAATACCCACTCTCAGACATTTCGATTAGTAATAATTGACTGCTTTTTCCCACGGCCCCTATTACCCCATTCTCCCCTAATAGTTAAATCTAATAATTAATCTTTAAATTTCTATCATACCCCAATGTGAATTAAAAATATTTTCTATATTTTCATTAATATTCTAAGCCGATGTTGATCGAGACACATTCGTAGATGCTTAGCCTAAAAAATTAATGTAATTCATTACACGCAATTAAAACAAATTGGCTGCCAACGTGTACATGCTTATAATACAACTTTAAAACAAATAATTTTCATCAGCTGTTGGCTGGCACTCATTATACCTATTCAAATCTCTTTTAGCCATCAGGATGTGAGAACACCAAACCTACGTCTGGGTAAATAAATTACTCTCGCGACTGTGATTTTACTCATAAATGTGCCAACAGAGGCAAGCTACTGCTTAATTATTTTCAATTGCTACTATGTGTAAAAGATTTATCTAGTAGTTGCTATTGTAATATTGTAATATCTATTATAATGTAATGAACCTTCTGTGTCAATGGTGTTTGGGTACATTGGCATAAATCACAAATTATAATTTGAGATAATTGGGGTTGAAGCTTCGGATGATTATTAATTATTAAGACATACTGTGAGATATATTATGTTTATGCTGTAATTATAGCTTCTAGGTAACGTTTCATAAAATTTTACTTAAAAAAATAAAGATTAAGAAAAAATATAAACTTTTTAAATTACCACCTTTGAAAATGTTACAGAATAAGTCCAGGCATATTAGGTTTTTTGAAGTAAAAACTTCTTTAGGCGCGCTCTGCACTTTTCGCGCTCTCCACTTTTATTTTTGTGGGTGTTTAATGAGATTGGGCCGTCACGCGTCAGGCATCACGCGTCAGAAGTGACGCGTCACGCGTAGCAACGCGCAGTCGATTATCGCCTAGCAACGAGCTAGGTCACCTGTACCCCTTAATCGAAGCTCCTGCTAACAGAAAAATACCTCATAAAATAGATCATTTTAGGCTATTTTATTTCGTTTTTTACAATATTTAAAAAAAAATACAAGATTTTCTGAAACCAGATTTTTGTGCATATTACACCTTTATCCACTAACTTTAAACTCAATCTGTGATGTTTCGTCATGGATAAAAAGTCATGTAGCTTTTAAGTCAAATTTATCAATACATCAAAGCATATAAATAAAATTGAAGTGTTTACTAAATGCATATGATAATATGTACGGTACTTACAACAAAAACCAATTTTAAATTTTTTTTGTCTGCCTGTCTGTTTGTTCCGGCTAACGGCCGAAACGGCTAAACCGATTTTGTCGCAAATTTTACTGGCAGATAGCTGATGCTATAAGGAGTAACTTGAGCTACTTTTATTTCAGAAAAAGAATTAGGGCCCTGCACAAGAAAATAAAATCCATGAAATTGTGAACAAAATCCGATCTTTAAAACAATTTTCCGATTTTGACAGGACTTTCACTGGCAGATTAGCTGATGTTATAAGAAGTAACTTTTGCTACTTTTATTTTAAAATTTTTGTCTGTCTATCTATCTGTCTGTTTGTTCCGGCTAAAATCTCCGAAGCGGCTGGACCGATTTTGACAGAACTTTCACTGGATGATGTTTCACTGGCTGTTGTTAGACTTAAGGCTTCTTTAGAACAAAATATAGGGTTCCACGCAAAAAAATTAAATTCCATGAAATTGCGAACAAAATCTATACAAATAAATAAAAGTGAAGTGTCTGTTTGTAATGTCAAAATAATAAAGGCATCCTCTGAGTAATTTGTAAAATCGTAACATATAGCTGTAGCTATTTCATTACTGCCTCTATTGGCATTATCTTCAGTCCAGTTAGATCCATTGTCACATAATATGTTTTCCTAAAATGTTACATAATACCTTTCATATATCAACTAAAATTTCAACTAAATAAACATCAACTAAAATTTTTCATTGTATGTGTGACATGGCGCCTTTATCATCAAAAAACGTCTTTGAGCGATTACAAATATAGGATTTACCTATATTTGTAATTAGATTTACCTATATTTGTAATTTACCTTAGGTTAGATCTATACCAGGGAAGTTTAAAAATTGCAAAAATTCTTTTTTTTAAATGTGACGACACCTTTATACACTTATGTCTTCAATTAAAATATCGAAAAAAGGAAAAAATGGGAAAGTAAGTCAAAATTAGGTATTCGCGGCTCTATTTCGCTTCTAAGGCAAAAATAAATATTATATTCGTACCCTAGAGCTACCAGCTACCCTAGATCAAGTAAAAAAGGATTGTAGCTGATCTGAAAATCGAGGTACTGAATATTTTGCAAGTCCAAGTCATTTTGAATGGGCGAAATCAGTTTTCACTGCGAGCGCACAGCGCTTCCCCACTCTGCTGCCCGCCCCAGCTGCTACACTGCGCGTATGCAGGCTTCACTTATTATACGATTTCTGATACTAAAAATCAATGAATCTTATCGCAGAATTTTATCAGATATATAGATGTTTAATATTAACATATGCTCTACAAGGTTTATTGTCCCTTCCAGATTGTTTTGTAAAAAAAATATCTCGGGTCCTAATGGGTCCTTATGTAAATTCTTCGTAGATAGTTATGTTTTTTTAAATTCGTGAAAAAATGCCAGTAATTGATTCCTATAACTGCCATTTCCGTCAAATAAAAATTGAGAAATTCATTCAAACAAAACATGAGTAAAAAAAGTTCTGTTTTCAAATTCATTTTCTGACCCTTGAAATAAAAGAAATTGATACATCTGTTCTATCGGATGATAGCGCAACTCTCTAGGAAGAAAATGACTGGAGGAGAAGGTCCGAATGTGGGCCTTGCATTGATATGGGCTACCTAACAATTACTACTAGAGCATTAAGCGACATCTATGAATAATACCTTAAAATACGCCTATTAGCAAGTTAACTATTTTACCGACGCTAACCAGTTCATTCCTCATGTTGTTGTAAGCAGATGCTGGACTATGTGTTTGTGAAATTCCGAATATTACTAGAGGGTAAGTTATTCCTATATTTGTTTGTAGATTCCTAGTCACGTATATTCGTAGCGTTTATTACAATATGTTCAATAGAAATTAAGTTTTCTTTTTATTCATCTAAATCTTAATTCACTTAACCTTAAAAAAATATAGGCATTTATTTTTTAATGGCGCGTGATGTTGGTAATATAGGCTTTTGCGGGTCCAAATACGGGCCAGGGCCCATATTCGGACCAGACTTTAAATATGGATTTTTTTCAGGTTTATCATGCTGCGTACAAAACCTAAGTTTTCACCCAAGTCACTAAGAGAGAAATTGAACATTGAGGACATGATAAAAGCTTTGGAGAGTGTCAATAACAAAAGTTGCGACTTAAAAGTCGCAAGTAAAAAATACAACGTGCCAAGGTCGACGCTTGATATTTGTAAAGAGACAAAAAGAAAATCATATGAATGCTGAAGAAATAGTTCAAACTCAATTAGGACGAAAAAAAGTTTTAGGGAAAGAAATAGAAAATGATACTTTCTAATACGCCTCAAATGCTAACTCCAAAACGAAAGGTGTTTTCAGAACTAAACACTTCAAAGAAGAGATCTATGAAACGAAGTAAGTCTGCTAGCGACCAAGATTCTGAAGAAGAAAATGAACATTTCTTTCCGGCCGACGACGATATCGACGATGTTGATATCGGTCAGTTCTTGCCGGAAGATGCTACTTGCTTGTTCTGTGATGGTCGATTCTCAGAAGACCAAAGAGGGGAGCTGTAGATGCGTTGTCTTACGTGCAACATGTGGGCACATGAACAATGCTCTGGGGCAGAAAAAGATGATTACATTTGTGACTTTTGTAAATATTTATTTTATTTTTCTTATGTTTTGGTACATTATTGTACACTTTTATGTATTAATGATTCTTTGTTAGAATTATGTCTTCAGTTCTATTTACATCGAAATAAAGTTTTCTCTGTTAAACATAAGTTTGTGTCTCAATTCTGACGGGGGCCCATATTTCATACACTCTAGCGTCTTACAAGACTGATCAATTTTAAGATTTCGGCTGAAATCTCAGTGTGTCTTGAGCTTGCGAAACTTCGCTGCCCTTGATAGAGTAGACAAATCTTTGTGCTAGATATATCCCAAGTTTGAGTTCATTTCTTCCAAAATCCTCATAGTAATCCATGGAAAACAAACTATGGGCCCATATTCGGACCTTCTCCTCTACTTTTTCTCGAAAATCAATATTTTCAAATTTTTCAATAAAGTTTTTTCTTATCTTGCCATGAGTTATATTTACCCCGAGTAACAAGAATGGAAACGTTATAGTTGATGGGTTCTAGAGAACCTGATTTTTAGTTGTATTTTCGATAAAACTCCAAAAGTACAGGAAACATCGAAAATTATTATATAGGTAAGCATTTTGGTAAGCATTTTGGTAGATTTTTTTAATATCTACAGCTTTCGTATTGAACTTTTCTCGATAGGAACTATATTTTTTTTATTTATTTAACAAAAAACCATGTCTTACAACTGTGAATTTTTTAATGTTCACCATTCAGGCGCGAATTGAAAGATATAGAAACCATATTTTTTATCCATGTAGGAATTTGTCACCATTTACCCAGAATGCTTAGACTAAAAATAGAAATAACTTTCTCATAGGTAACTTATTAAACTCTCAATAACAAAAGATAATTAGCAAATATCCTGATGAAATAGAATTATTAAGAAGTTTCCACTTTTTTTATTGCTAATGGAAAAGATAAGGATTCGTCATTTTATGAGGAATGTCAACCCAATTACCATAATAGAGATGTTGCTTAATTAATACGCTATCAGCAAACAGAAGAAAATAATGAATTACTTCTCGAATATCCTTATAATATCCTATATAGTTAGAATATCCCAATTGAATAAGAATGTGATGAGTCAAATTTACATCGTTAAAAGCTTCTCTGGCATTCGCAAAACGCTACATGAGATTTTTTGAGGGTGTATTACGGTTAGCCAAACGTATAACGCGACTATATTATTGATCTGCCAAGGAATAGATAATGAAGCAATAAATGTTCAACTCGTAGCCACTGGAAGTTGTTTCCAAACATATAAAATGCTGATGGTGCGTTAATATTTATACCAAACATCCAGAACGGCTTTAGAGGCGTCTTAAAGATTCACTGGACTGAAAATTCAGAGGACTTGCCGACGAAAGTAGAAATGTATGCAATGCTGAAATGTATTGATATTAAAATGTAATGCCACATGTGATCCAATGCTCCGTATCCGTAATACTCGGAGCGTGTATGCATGGGGATGGGGACGTTCAACGGAATAGGGATGCAAAGTAGTTGTAGAAGGCCACATAACAAAGATAGTGGAATCTGGTAGAACGAATGGAAACGTAGTATGTCAAATTATATTAGAAGAAAAATTGGAGGTAGGCGGCGCGGCGTGTTATTATTTTATTGCAGGCCGCAATATCATATCTTATTAATAGGCCATTGATTATGTCCTAAAAAACGAATAAAAAAACGAGAATTGTTATTAAATTAGAGGGTGGAAGTTATATATAGGGGTGAATATGCACCCTTTTCAGTTTTTTCAATATATCTCGCAAATGAAGCAAAAGTTCGATATACTTTGGATACAACTTTTTTAGAGAATTTCTAATTAAATAAGCTATTTAAAAAAAAATTTAAAAAATTTTGCAACATTTTTATTTTTTTTAAACATTTTTTATTTTTTTTATGTTGAAACAAAAAAAAACAAAAATTTCAATTTTTTTTTGCTTTTTTGCCTTTAACTTTTTTGGGTCAGAGATTGATATAGGCAGGCATTGCTTTATAAAAAAAATGGACAAAAGGACAAAATTTCCTTTATAATGATGAGTCGAAAAATTTTCTGGGTTTAAAATTGACTGAAATATACCCACTCGATAGCTTTTTTTTCAATTTTTATCCCTCTTATACATAATATATTGTTTTCATTCCTCATTTTGTAGAAAAAATTATTAGTTTACTCAATACAAAAGATATTTCAAGTTTATTGTTTGATAATAAATAAATATTCAAACAATATGTAACTTATAAAAATTATCCTTATTATAAAACAAAATTAACCAAGGTGGTCCTTTGGATATACACTGCTATTATAAGACCAATGATGTCCTATGAAGCTGTTGTTTGGTGGCCCAAGAGTCAACAAATAACAGCAAAACTCAAGCTATGCCAGGTACAAAGAGTTGTCTGACTGAACATTTTTTTGCTTTTTTGCCTTTAACTTTTTTGGGACAGAGATTGGTATAGACAGGCATTGCTTTATAAAAAAAATGGACAAAAGGACAAAATTTCCTTTATAATGATGAGTCGAAAAATTTTCTGGCTTTAAAATTGACTGAAATATAGCCACTCGATAGCTTTTTTTTCAATTTTTATCCCTCTTATACATAATATATTGTTTTCATTCCCCATGTTGTTGAAAAAATTATTAGTTTACTCAATAAAAAAAGATATTTCAAGTTTATTGTTTGATAATAAATAACTGTTCAAACAATATGTAACTTATAAAAATTATCCTTATTATAAAACAAAATTAACCAAGGTGGTCCTTTGGATATACACTGCTATTATAAGACCAATGATGTCCTATGGAGCTGTTGTTTGGTGGCCCAACAGTCAACAAATAACAGCAAAACTCAAGCTATGCTAGGTACAAAGAGTTGTCTGACTGAACATAACCGGATCTATACGAACACCAACGAGAACAATGGAGGTAATGCTGTGTCTTCCACCGCTAGATCTACATCTAGAAGAAGTGGCTTTGACTACCATGACTCGCCTCAAATCCGTTAGCATACTACCAAACGCAAGCTGTGGCCAAACCAGAAGCCGCCTGTGGACCGAGGCTGTACAAACGATACCCCTTTTACAGGCATGTGCAGATGGTTTTCCGCCTCGGCTTGTCTTTGATAAACCTTACACCATACAAGCTACTGGTGAATATGAGACCGCCGTTGAAGGTGTAAACTATGTCTCTACATACGGATGAAAGAAGAAGGAAGGAGCAAGCTGTGGTATATATTCCAGAAATATGCGACTCCGATGCAACTGGACTATGGATAAAAATTCCAGTGTAGTACAAACAGAACTCCCAGGTATAACCATAGTCGCACAAGAGATTATTCGCAGAGAAATAACGGGAAAGACAATCAGAATCTGCACAAATAGTAGACAATACTACTGGCCCTGAAAAACTATAAAATAACCAAAGGGTCAACATGGGAATGTCACCAAGTACTTGTGAGAGCCTGTCAGATGAATAACATCTGCCTATATTGGGTCAAAGCACTCACAATGCAACGGCAATAAAGAAGCTGACAAACTAGCCAAGAAGGCAGTCAGCCTGAAAATCCTTGGGCCTGGTCCTTCAAGAACACTACCAATTGCAGCGAGAGTTCAAATAATAAAGGAAAACACCCATAAGAAAATAAGACTTTGACCTGATACTAGTAATTTTTTCCTTCTATAATTTGATGCGATGACTGAGAACCAATTCCTCTGGTGACTAAGCTGAGAAGACCAATAATTGCTTGAATTCCTGAACGCCAGACTGGAAGATATCTCCCGTTTCTGTAACATTTCACCCATTGTGGTACATATCGCTCATAGAGGGTATGTTCCAGTTCTGCTGGACCTCCAAGCCGCAGTTTCATCCTAGGATACTAGGAAATCCACCTTCCTCGAGGGAATCTCCAGAGTCTGCCAGAAAAGGTATACCTTGTATATTTTTATTGCCCTCAGGAATTACCAGGTCTTACGTAATATTTCAATTTATCAATTTTACCAAGGTTTACTATTCAGTTAATTGTAAATGTTAAATTTTTCAGTTTGATTTGGTGTCGAGAGTAATTATTATTTATTGTCTTAATTTAGAGCCCTTCAGGTTACCTTTTAAATATTAGAGTCATTTTAACGTCCTTCAGGCTTATTAATTTTCTATTTTAATTAGTTTAAGTAATCCTGTAAACCATCTACTGGTAAACTCAACATTTATTTTCTAATATGACTGGATTATTATAGTACCTACAAAAAAGCCCCCTTGTGTCCACTGCGCTACAGTTACAATGTAATAAAATCCGTGCGAACTAAGTATAAATATGTATTGCTGATAGGTGCCAGAACCCGTTTAATATTTTAATTTCGTAAAATCCCACTCTACAATGAATAAACAGTATTATGATTTTTATAAAGAAAAACGCTTAGTTACGAGCGCCCTGCTGGGGCGATGAGGTCAGATTCGTGTTAACGAATTTTTCTGGCATTAATATGCATTAGAAACGTCTGACTTTAATAAACATCAACGAAACAATATCAACACGCCCAAACGATCTGGAATAAAGCAATTATCACACATCGCTTTGCGTTATGTACAAATTAAATTACAATTTCCCGCTTCTCAAGCGTTAAAACGACATTGTCGCATCGCGTTCGGCCACGTAAAGTGTGACGGACCATGACAGGATCCCGGCACCGATCTAGTGATCCATGAATAAAATTTAAATACGTCAAAACAAGTCAAATACCAAAGAGACATTTCCAAAGTTCTCTGTCCCTTTCACCCAACTATAGTCTGTTTAGAAGTGAAAGAGAGTAATAAAACCCGGTAAATAGGAAGAGGCCAAGGGCGTGCTACTATGTTTTTTGAAATTCATGGAAATTAAATGCTAAGGATTTTACTGCAATTCGAATCAAAAAGTACAGGTGACTATCGCCAAGATAATGAACCTGCGTTCAAGTGTTCGAGGGGAATTTGTATCAAAAATACTCTTATTGTCTCATTAAAAATTGCATAACTATAGTATACAGGGTAAAACAGGTTACTTTGTTATTTTTCTTAATTTTGAGCCACCCTGTAGGCTAATACTGTAAATAGAGCTTTATAGATTAGGCTTTATGAGAGAGGCTGATTTATTACCAACGTTTCCTTTTTTTATTTACTTTAATATCTCTATTCGTTTTAGAGATACGAATTTTTAAAGATACATTCATTGAACTTTGAAAATTTGGCTCCAGTTCAAGAATGTATTGTTTATGTTTTGATTAGATATGTATCAACATTTGAGAGAAGTGTTGATAAGAAAGAAATTATATTTATGTTTTGAGTTAATAATATTTAGATGCATAGAATAGAAAAATTCATATAAATATCTTCTAAAATCTTAACTCAAAAGTGGGTTCAAAAGAGGTAAGTTCTATTTATATTTACTTATTGTTATTGAATGTTCTTGTTATTGATTTTAAAATGACTTGAAATGTATGTATTTGATTATATAAAATGTTATAACTTATGTTTTTATCAACTTTCAATGTGGTATTAAGCTGATGACGTATTATGAAGAATGATGCTTAATAATTATGGTCTGAAATTGCTTAGGTACTAACAATATTTTATTTAAGTAATTGAGTGGATTGCATTTTCTATTCTAAAAACCATATATTCCCTTGTCGTTGGTTGTTCTTGAAACATTAAATCTTTCATCCTACACCAAAGAAAAAAATCTCGAACATCTCGACACAACATTTCCTCACAAGTGGATAGGAAGAGGCAGTTTCTTTCCATGGCCCCTACATCACCTGACATTACCTGTCTGAATTTTTGTCTTTGGGATAAGCTGAAAGATCTAGTGTTTCAAGAACCACCAACGACAAGGGAAGATATGGTTTTTAGAATAGAAAATACAATCCACAGTACATCTGCTGCGGAAGTAGATTTTGCGCGAGAAGACGAGGGACGCGAGAGACGCTACAGAGAATGATGGCAAGCAGTTTGAAGATCTGGGTATTCATTAGACCATCTTTAGAATCGTTAGAACATCCTGGGTTCATCAAGACAGTTGAAAACAAATCTTAAATGCTTTGTATCAATTTACTACAATGCAATACATATAAATAATTGATAAATATATTAAATTTAGAATAGGTCCATATATTTATAGCACAACATTTATAGACTTACAAATAATAGACTATATCCGATTAACGTATAAGGAAATGGACAGAGATTTATACAAATTTACAGATTGTTTAATGGGCCGTGATAATATCCATCAAGAGTGTAGTTATGGTTTGCCCTGAACTTTGAAATAATTAGTCGTTGAATAAATTGCTGTAATATTTTATTGGTTACGTTTCTCCCCGCGGACAGATAAGTACAGAACAGACTAGATAAGTACAGAACAAATCACTAGAAAATTATAAGACATAAATTATGTGCATGGATATGTTATGCTTAAGCCAGTTTTAAACCTAGGCTCCAGAGATATTCTCGAAATAGATATGTAAAGAATAGTTACAAAATCACTGATAAACTGCTGATATGATATGATCAACACTTTTTATTTATAACGCTATTTTGTATAGGGCCTCTAGTGCAATAAAAATAAGCCTAAAATTATACGAATCTTGAAAAAAATAGTTCAGGCAAGGAATTTGGTGGACTGTGTTGATTTTTCGGCAATATACTTCAGTAAACGAATAATGGCGATATAATAACGAAACTAATAATAATAGTCCAAGCAATGTGGCGTTTCTATTCGCAAAAGGTCGGAAAGGAATGAAATTTTCTAGAATGGCAAATATAGGTCCCCTGATAGTACACCTGAGTTTGCGATCTTGGGGGATTCCCCCTTCGAAGGATGGGGGGGGGGATGAAATTCGGGAAATAGCGCCGTTGTAGTAAGTGTTATAGAAAAAAAGTTCAATCGAAATAATATATGTAGGGAATAAAATTGTGCAGAGTAATGTTTTGTTAAAGAGTTGTTTTCTGACTCTGCAGGTGCCCTTGATACATTTGGTCGTGTATAATAAAATATATGATTTTTTGAAGCGTGTCCCTACATACTCCGATTTGGGAATTTTTTAGCTATCATTATCTACCGTCATTATTTCCTTATTATTGTTTTGTTGACCTAGGCGCCAAATGTATTATTGTTGCTGGATTATTGTTGATTGGATTTACAGGTAACAACTACTCAGAGAGCTAATACTCCTTCCTGTATTGAATTACACCTGCAAATCCGATAAGATAGCCATTGTCATTCACCAATACCTCCACCAGGTGTAGACTAGTTTCGAGTTGTTGAAACGAGGCATGATGGCCTCAAGTCAATTTGTATCTACCCTGTCAACGTACCAAACTTAATCAAGGCGGTTAAACAATCAGCCAGCGACATCATGTGGTTGTATGGAAAATGAAGAGAGCATCTGGACACCCCAAGGTGGAACGGATTCATGAAGAAGATTACCTCTGATCAGCCATTTTAGAAATTTCGAACTCTGTGTCTACCATTCCCAACGCACCTTCAGGGAAACCCTGAGACTATGTACTCTCTTCTCCTTTATTCAGTACCTTTATTGAGTGGAGAGATGAGAAACAAAAATTCTGCTTTGTGACGTTTCACCAGCCTCTGTATTACAAAGCCAGAGAGATAGTGGCTTCCTGCAATTCTACATCTCCATTTTCATCAGTGATCGTGCATTTAGGTGGCTTCCATCTGCTGATATCTTTTATGGGAGCTATTGGATGCCTAGTGGACGGTAGTGGAGTGGAGGATGTTCGTAGCACAATTTACGCAAGACAGTCTATAGAAAAGACGCTGATGGAGCGGGCATATTCAAGAGCTGTCTGGGGTCATATTTTAGTTCACCTGGCACTGGCAAGAACTTGGCAACAATGACCATTACTGACGACAAGAATTAGGCATATGAATATCAGGATATGCTGAATGATGGATAGGAGCTCCAAATTTTTCACAACGCCTGGATCAACCAGCCCTCCAATTTTGAATTAAGGCCAATTTTAGTCTTTCAAAATGACTAAATTTGAAAATTGAAGTATCTATATAACGTGAAATTTTATTCTCTACAACTTTTAATATATGGTTTTTTTCCATAGGAGTATCTGTTTCAAAGATATGTGGTCTTGGAAACTCGCAAAATGTAAGATTGCACCGAAATGAGAAATTTTCCCGGTTTCTAACTTTGAATTTCGGCTATACCACTGAACTGAATTTGAAGGTTTAAATGTCCGACGCAGAATTTAAGCCTCTTCTTTTAATTTTTAATAGAAAGATAATATCCGTCCGACGCACCGTTCCAAGCAAAAGCAAAAACTGAAAAAAAGTGCAAATATTTCGCAATTTTATGGCTCCTAAAAGTTTACCTCTTAGGATCGTTCAAATGAAGGTACTAACATGATTTCCAGCTTACTGGATATTTATCCTCAAAAAACACTTTTTTCGTATGATTTAACTGGCTTATTAATTCAAATGCATGTAATATTTAGTTATTTAGTTAATACTCACAATAATTGTCGGTTAGTTGAAAAATGCTTGATAGTGATATTTTTTGTTTGATTGATAGTATTTCTTATATACATTCCCACTATATTTGCATAGGGTTACCATTCGTCCAGATAAAGCTGTACATGTCCTCCTTTTTAAAGTAAATTTAATCGTCCGGCAGGATTTCCCCTCATATATCACTAAAAATTGGTGCACTTACTCGAAAATTTTCACTGGCTCAGGCAACGCTTGGAAATTTCTTCCACCGGCAATGTAGTTCAGTTTAATACATCAAAACTTGCTTCCGAATTACCGAATTAGGCCTGCGAACACGTCATGGCAAATTTACGAATTTCGGCGTGACGTGTGAACTTGCACTGTGCATGTGAGATGGAGGAAGTAGTGTTTCTGTTTGTTGTTTTGGGTGTTTATGTGGTGTCGGCAGGAAGACCTGTTCCAGTCTTCTTGGGGTCGGTTACGAACCTTACTATTTTGAGTGTTTACAATTAATTATTAGAGACAAAGGTTGTCTCTGCATTTACACTATATACACACATATTGCATGTTGCACACGCACATTGTCTTTGTATCATGTGCAATTACTATTTACGATTTTATGAAGGATTAGGATTTAGAATAGGATTTAGGATAGGATTTAGGATAGGATTAGGATTTTATGAAAGATATTTTATGTCACTTAAAGTTATATTAACTTAATTTATATAACTTATATAGTTTACTTATAAAGTATATAGTTTATAGAACTTATATAGTTTCTGTTCCATTTGTTAACGCAATATACACTCCCCGGCACAAAATTCCGTCACCCTAAAATTTTTCCCAATTTTGATGTTTTATAACTTTTTTATTTTTCATCTGATTTTCATAAATTTTTTAGTCTGTAGATCAGTTCATTGTGTGTCTTTTTAATTATTGTAATAAGTCATATTTTTCGTCCAGGCAATATTATACAGGGGTAAATCAAAGTGTTGTTTTTTGTCGTAAACTCAAAACACCCTGTGGAAAAATTGAGGCGAATAATTTTGTTTACAAACTGTTTGCTGCCATCTTAGACGTATTGTAAACATTTTGTTTTTTGATTCATTCCATTATCTCATTTCTTCTGCGAGCAGCAAAATTTTAAATGAAACGCTGTTAATTTTATCATTTTTAATTAAAAAACATCGACGTTGGCTAAATACGCGGTTATTGTGACAGAATATTTGACAGTACAGTTAATTTAGTGTGTTGTCATCATGGTAACTACAGCAGACGTAGGTAGAATTGTTGCCTTAATAGAGGATGGCCGCAATAAGAGTTATGTCTCCCGTACTCTGGGAATTGCGCGGTCTACAGTTTGTGATGTTTGGAATAGGTATCTACAGACGGGAAACTTTATTAGGCGGCAAGGCTCTGGCAGAAGGAGAATGACCACTCAAGCTGATGATCACTTTGTCATTATGAGTTCTTTAAGAGATCGAAGAGCTACTGCTGTGTATCTAAAAAATGACTTGCAAATGGTACGTCGAGTAAGTGTAAGTGAAAGAATGATACGTAGAAGATTGTTAGAAGCAGGATTGCATTCACGAAGGCCAGCAGTATGTCCAAAATTGCTTCCTCGGCATCGACAACACCGACTGAGATTTGCAAGAGCGCATGCTGACTGGACTGTAGAACAGTGGGGAAACGTACTATTCACAGATGAATCCAGGGTTTGTTTAAGGTCGTCGGATGGTCGTGAACGGGTATACAGACGTAGAAATGAAAGATATGCAGACTGCACCATATCTGAGCGACTGCAATATTACGGTGGTTCAGTCATGGTTTGGGCGGGTATTTCTACCGATGCACGTACTGACCTTGTATTTGTTGAAAATGGAGCACTAACCGCCCACCGTTACATTGAGGAAATCCTCCAAGAAATTGTTGTTCCATTTGCTCCTTTCATTGGGAACCAATTTACATTAATGCATGATAATGCTAGACCTCACGTTGCACGAGTAGTGAGCGAATATCTGGATGAGGTTGGACTTGCCCGCATGTAGCCCGGATCTCAACCCAATCGAACATCTTTGGGATGTTCTTAAAAGAGCACTCCGTCGCCGTCCTGTGCAACCACTAACCTTGCAAGACTTACGGCTGGCGCTGACAGAAGAATATCAAGACAGACAGAGTAATAATCTTATTCCTCAAGACAGAATAAGTAATAATCTTAAAATAATCTTATTAATTCGATGCCACGAAGAATGCAAGCTGTCATTGCTGCGAGAGGAGGACATACACGTTATTAAAATTTGTCTTTGTTAATTAATTTTGTGATATACCTAGTGGATGTTTTTGTTAATAAAAATAAGCTTGAAATCAGCGTTTCATTTAAAATTTTGCTGCTCGCAGAAGAAATGAGATAATGGGATGAATCAAGAAACAAAATGTTTACAATACGTCTAATATGGCAGCAAACAGTTTGTAAACAAAATTATTCGCCTCAATTTTTCCACAGGGTGTTTTGAGTTTACGACAAAAAACAACACTTTGATTTACCCCTGTATAATATTGCCTGGACGAAAAATATGACTTATTACAATAATTAAAAAGACACACAATGAACTGATCTACAGACTGGTAAAAAATTTATGAAAATCAGATGAAAAATAAAAAAGTTATAAAACATCAAAATTGGGCAAAATTTTAGGGTGACGGAATTTTGTGCCGGGGAGTGTATATGCAAAGTGCAATGTTTTTTTAGTTCACTTGTGTTTACAAGTATCCTTTATATTCCTAATAAAGTAAAATAAAATGTTTAAAACATGTACTCCTTCCATTCTTGATTTTCCATTGAAAGTCATCCTTTTTTGTTAGAATTGTCATGCGTTACATGTTTCACATCTGGTAATCCTATATTTGCTGAGCAAATAAATACCTACCGTTTATTGCTAAAAAAATTATTGATAAGCGATATGCAATGCTAAATAAATATACCTAATATAAATTAAATACGTAATTTAGTAGTGCTTAATCTAAAATATTTAACCTTGACCTGGCGCAAATATGTGCATTCAATTCTCGAGCATAAATAAGCTGATTAAACATAAAGGGCAAACAAATCTAAACAGCGAATAAATTATAAACACATTATTAATAGCACGCTGAGAGATTAAAGCGACGGCAGAATAAGAAATTATAATTTGACAAATAAAAAGGCGGCAATTATTTATTCAACATATTTGGTGGCGAGCCAAGAGGAAGTGCGGATTGACAAATGGACTACGCACTGAAATATTTTCAGCAAATTAAATCCAAGATGACAAATTGGAAATACTGATTCATCAGTGCTTGCACATTTCCTGGAAGTTATTGAAACAATTCGCACAAATAATGCTGGAAGAATAGGGATGATAAACCATTGTATGATTTGAGGTTTATTCTGCTTTCGATTCGATCAGTGGCGGCTCATACCATATAAACGTAGGGGTGGCAATTTATACCTGGATACTAGACTGCTGGCCAATAGGTTGGTATAATTAAAAATTCTAATGTAATTTTGGATATGTAAGGCACATATTTTTAAGTTCTAATTTGTATGGCATTCCCAGCCAAATATTATCTCAACGTTCCCTTAGGGTCGTAAATCTGTTAGCTGAGGACAATATATAATCGTTGGGCGAGCGCTCCACTTAACAACACCCGATACTTTTGTCAATGTTTATATTATTTGGCTTGAGCTGACACAGAGACCGAAGACGGTATTACGATGAATAGTGCTTTGCCGAGAATATTAGGGTATTAGGCCACATTATTAAATCGTGATTGTTAGAAGTCAGTGGGATTTTGTGGTGCAGTGCCGAAATAAAAGTGCATTGTGAATATTTGCTTCTGTTCTGGTGAGTTAATCACTGAGTATCTTATGCTTGACCGTTATTGCATGTGTAGATATTATTTTTGGAAAGTAATTGCTGTTGATTATAAAAATAAACAAATGCATTGATTATATTGTGAACATGGCCATGGAAATAATATTAGCATCATTTTTGGATAAAAGTGAATTCATGCAAAGCAATGAGCAATGTTAGGTAGGGACGCTGCCAGTTTTTATTGAGTGAGTTGAGTTATCGCGGGTTGTCCATTCCAACGCTGGACCTGGATGACCGACCACCACGAAGTCAATCCAAGGAGGGACTCGACATCTCCAACGCCGATGCCATGAATGTTGATGACCTGCTTGATATTCCTCACGTTTTTGTAGGAGACCTTCGGGTGCTCTGATTGGGGCAGTGAGCTGTCGGTGGTTTTACTACTGACAGTTAGTTCATAAAGTAGATAGGGAGACTACCAGTTTTTAAGTCTAGCAGCTAGCAATTTGATGTGTGACCTTCGGGAATAGCGCATTTGGGGTAGTCCAACTGTTGGGCCTTGTGCTTACAGTTAGTTAGCTTATATATTTTGGATTAAGATCAAGTAAAGTCAAAAGTACAAATATATCAACAATGTCAATGCAATTGTTCTTTATTATCTTATTGCCATCCAAAATGTCTTGCAAGGATGCTCATATTGGCTTTGTTTACGTAGGTTATCTCTGACAGAAGACCAGTCCTGACAAATACAAACGCACACGCATAAAAAGTGAGTGATTTGTTATTAGATACTATTAGTTTTTGTTCAATTAACATTTAAATTACCGCAAGGAACCCGCTATCCTTACAGATACATATATCTCCTGAATAATAAATGGCATATCAAAATATGGTTTTCAGGAGGTTTTTGGAAATTTCATTGGTCATAAATTGACTGAATATCATGTTTCTGTCACGCTCTAAAAATTAATATACGGGGTGTAAAATAAACCTCTACAAAAAATCAGAATTTAATTCTTACCGAGAATTTAGGAAAGCTAAAATTGAGATAACATTTTTATACCAGGGGCTACCCTATGGACCAATTCGAAAAAATAAATTTGCCTGTTTTTTCTGATTTCTCTATATTTTCGAATATACGGGGGTTTTATTGAAATTAGGACATATTTTTGAAAATGCATCTCTTCTGTTTAAAAGTAAAAGCTGGATTTTTTCTTACTTTCAAGTAAGCTTGCAGGAAAAAATTAGATAGAGAAAAATGGTTTACAAGTTCCTATCTTAATTGTATTAGAATAATTAATATAAATCTCAGCAAGCTGGAAGAGGAGTACTTTAATATCGACTAGGCCCTCCTCTGTTATTATAAACTTCCCGGCATCTGTTTGCTATAATTATGACTAGGTTATTGATGTAATTTTGTAGCACGTTTTCCTATTCCTCCTCAATGGCTTGAGTCAGATCCTCTAGAGCTTCGGGTGAATTAGGCCTTGAAACTACCAATAATTTTAAGTAAGACCAAACGTTCTCTATCAGATTTATTATCAAGTGATTTTGCAGGCCAATCCATCCAATACACGTGGTTTTCTTCCAAAATCTGGTTAACAATATAGGCCAGATGAGGTCGGGTATTATCGTCGATTAACGCAAATTGTGGAAACAAAACATTGTCCCTATAGCGTTGCGCTGTCATAGTATCTCGGGTAATAAACAATTATGTTCTAGCATTCTACTTAACTCCAGCCCAAACAGTAATACCTCCTCCACCTGAAGCCTCCTGAGCTTTTTCGGCATATCTAGAATAAGGTTTCCGCCACACTAAAATTGTGCCAGCAGAATAAATTAGGTTAAATCTGCTCTCATCTGTGAGGAGACATTTTTTTTGCACTCTTTCTCTCGAATGCAAGCAATTACGAACCCACGCTAAATGAGCCCGAAATGCCCGAAAATCCCGAAATGACCGATGACAGGGAAGCAAACTTATGCATTTTAGTCGACGGCTGGCTCAAGAAAAATTGTACATTTAAGGTTTCACGAAGTGGTGTAAAAACAAAAATTAATGAATACTTAATTTAATTTCAAATCAAAACTGATAAACAAATTAAATTTAAAGGCCCTACACTTTCAATTTTTCACTTACACTTTCACACAGCCCCTACACTTTCGTGTCACAAGTAGAATAAACACACGATGACGTCACTCTTGTAGACAACTTATCTTAAGTTGTGGCGATTAAGCGTTCTTCTTATCGTGCGAATTGATACTAGAACCAGTGATTTATGGATTCAACTTCATAAATCACTGCTAACTCTTGTTTGGTTCTGAAATGTATCATTAATTTTTCTCGAACTTGCATTCCTATTCCGACGAACATTTCTTGTCAAAATACGTTCTTCTCGACATCCAAATTTTTTTTGGCCTCCATGGTACAACATCATCTGTTTCATCAAATCTTTTCTAAAAATATAAGTTAAATTAAATGCGGATCATTTAATATTCGCAAGCTGTAATTTAAAAAAAAATTAAGGGTACGTTAACTCCTCAAATACACATTTGGTAGCCTTAAAAATTGACTTGTGGCCTATTTTGCATTTATAAGGCATCGGAACCGAGATATTTTGAAAAACCCGTTTTGGCGCCATCTTGGCAATAAAGGCGGCGCGCGCAGCAAAGGTACGAAGGGGCAAATCTAGTAGGTTAAATAGGATACTAAAATCTATCGATTCCCAAAAAATCAAAGCCTCCTCACTTATTCGGACCAAACCCCCGTTTTTTCGACCTGGCTACTGGGCTATTTAAGGGCACCTGAGAAGTTTCCAACTCTTTTATAGCAGACGTTAACATAGAAAAGAAAAACTGATTGTTGCGGAACATTTGCAATCCATTCTTTACGTATTTTACGACCTGCTGACTTCGATAATGGCATCAAATGATGAAAATTTTGACTATTTGTGCGGTTATATGTGATTATGTATATGGATACTAATTGTTTATATTGTAAAAGTATAAATATTAAATTAAATGCGAAGTAAAACTTGAAATATGCATCTGAATTATCAAACAAAACATGTAAAAAAAATATAAATCACATTGTCGTTATTTTATTGTATTACCTAATACAAACTATATTATTACAAAATATGTGAATATTTTTTTATTAACGGTAAATACGAAACGTAACATAAATTGACGTATTTTCAACACAGTCCACTGATTTTAAGGTTGTATCTCACATAAGTGCTAAATTTGGTCGGCAAAAAATGAAAGTATAATAAGTCAGCAATTTCAGTGTCAGATTCACACCACAAATTGGCCTTCTTAGTAACCGCCTCTGGCATATACATGCTAATTTCGACAGTTGCTTGAGAATTTTATCTCAGAGTATAAATTACGCAAATTCTTAGGATGTTAAACGTTATGTTACATATTATTTTGCTATGAAATTTAGTAGGTTTCCAGTTAGGTACGGACGACTATTGTGGGTGACTGTACTCTACGTGTCTTATGGAAAATAAAATTATACACACGTTTGTGAAAAGACAAATGCAGTTGCATATTTAATATTCGTAATAAAGTAATTACGGAGTAAGGATACTTAATTACATGCAATACAGAGGTAAGGTATTTATTAGAGACATGAACGTAGTTTCTCATAGTTATCTGGGATAGTTGTGTAGGAATAAGGAAGAAAAGTAGCCATGGCACGTGAATTAACAGTAATTGTTTTTCACAACATAGAAGGGATATTTTACGGGATATAAAAAGGCTAATAATTGATATTCTGGATGGTAGTGTTAGCTGGAAAAGTTTCTCTTCTATACTGTTCCTGTTCGTATTTTAATAGGAATGGAACAGTGGCTGATCTACCTATGGTTTATAGGTTTGCGAAACCCCCAAAAAAGATACCAACAGCGGTAGAAATAACATGCCAATTTTTTTGATTATTTTAAAATCCTAAAAGCTAATGTCGCCTCGCGTTGCATTCCTACCGCTTCATGTCGCTACCATTCTGCGTCGCCATAGTCGGGGAGTAGATATTTTTTTTTGGAAATGGGTTTGGCTTCCGAAAACTCGTTCGTTTAGCCACAGATTTTTTTTTAACCATTTGGTTGTTTAATCACAAATAATCAAGTGAATCTCAAAATTGTAATTATATCATGAAATAAAATTTAAAAAATTAAAAGAAGGAGTAATCATACAATGGCACTGTGTAACGGTGTTACTGATTATTGTTTTTGCCTTAAATTAAATAGCTACTGGTATAAATACTAAATTAGATAAACTATAAATTATTTAATGAGTATAAACCTACACCTATATACCTTTACACATTTATATACTTTTTTTGTATGTATTTTCATTTTTTTTGGGTTCTGAAACAGGGACACGCTGCGTCTAGGGGTTCATCAAGACGACTTCGCACAATCACAGGAAAGACCACGGATGTAGTAGGTTAACATGGCATGAGGATAAACAATGGGAGTTCTAACTAATGTAATCTACACACTATTACTAATGAATAATATTAAAATAAATTAAAAGAGAAAATTTTAAATCAAGGGAAAGCTCAATTTGGTTTTAAAAGTTAGCTTAAATTAAGATTTTTGCAGTTTTTATGAAATTATATAATATCTCATCAGAAGAGTCAGAAGATTTTCTACATTAGTAGGGAGTTGGACATTTCGACTTATGAGGGATGCAATAAAATGTTGTCTTTCTACATTATAATCTGAGCAATTAAATATTACGTGGTTTAGATCAGCGGTAGACTTATTGTTGCATTTACATCTATCTGATCTAATAATTCCTATTGTTTTCAAATGCGAGGGGCTTCTTGTGTGGTTAATTTTTAGCCTAGATATCGTCTAGGGATAATTCTTGGGTAATTTCCTTCAATGTGCGGTATATTTTGTGGTAAGGTAGAGTGTATGTTGAAGTACTGATTCCTTGATATTAATGCAAATCCAACCAGTCCATTTCCCAATGTTCTCGCATTTCTTTTTTAAAAATTGCTTTCATATCTCCTGGCTCTAGCCAGTTTAGTGACTTTAAGTCGGTGAAGCTTTTTGCTAATGCATCTACAATTTCGTTTCCTTCAATTCCTGAGTGGCCTATTATATTATATTATGTCCTATATTTTTCTCAATTGGAGATTCGGTGCAATCAATTATTATATCACATTCATTGGTACTTCGTTTACGTCCAAATCCAAAAATCGACAGATTTTAGCTTCGGATACACATGGCTTGTCCAGAAATTGATTATGCGTTGTACAACCCGCTGATCTACATTGAAAAATGCTTTCAGATATGTATAGTAATAATTATGTCTGCATTTCATTAGCATTAATAAAGTTTCATCTTCCATTTTTAACGCTGAATTATAATTCGAGTTGGTTCTTAAGAGATGACAACTTAATTTAAATTAATGCCTATAAAAGCTACTAAAATGCTTGTCCTAAATGCTGACCTGTTAAAAAAGATTCTGAAATTAACTGCAAGCGTAGGTAAGACACGGAATCCTTCTATAGCGTTTTGACTCTCCATTAGCGTCTTCAAAATTTATATTCATTCCTGCTGTATATTGCTAACATCAGGACTATCAAGAAAAGCTTCAGAAGATATGTTACAACCTTCTTTTTCGCCTTCTTCATTGGCACTACCTTTAGTCTGTCTTTTCATGAAACATTGACTTCTTGCGTTATCTGTACTCGTTTTCTTAACATGTTTACTTCTATAGGCATATTGACTGATGATGGCTGCAGAATTTAATATTTACCACTGCCTTAAAAAGAATTATATAATTGTGGCAAGAATATCTAAAAATGACAAATGAACATGCGAAATAAAAGAAAACATGTCATAGGTGTATGGTCTGATTTCTAGTTTATATTTTATATTAAAATACGTTAATCTACTTACCCATGCTAGTTATTTTATAACTTGATTCTAAAAAGTGCTTTGAACACAGTTTTTATTGATGACAGAATTACACTGAGCAATTTATAGGCATATTCTTTTGCTCTTAACCTAGTTAAATAAGTAATTACTTTTAGAAGTTACTATTAACCCTTTCGCTCACGAATAATTAATCCGTTAAAATAAAAACCTGAAACGTTTTGTCTGAGGAAAACAATTTTTTTAATGATTTTTAAGCCTATTTTGATGGGGTTTAAGGGTGCTTTAAATGCTAAAGCGTATAGGGGTTGTTCTCAAATGAAGACATTGTGAACAAACGGAACTGTTAATTGAGGACTTTGTGAACAAATGGTAAATTGATAATGTGTTCAGTTGGGGATATTGTGATCGAACTGGGTGGACCATATTAGGAATAGTAAGAAAAAAGGAAGGGTAGAAAAAAAGTTGAAAGAAAACAAAACAAATGATTTTTATAATTTACTATTTGCTCCCACTGTCCTCAATTGTGATCTTGATCTTGATCAATTTCTAATATCTGCAGCTAAGCAACGATTCATTATGGCCCACTAATTTTTTTGCATCTAAACAATACAAGTGAAACATTTTCGGAAACAGTTGAGAATTTTATGTACGTTACCAATGACAACGGTAGAGAGCGAGATATGTTTCTCTACATTAAAAAGGATAAAGACATTTTTACGCAACACCATGGGAGAAGATAGACTCTCTGCGTTGGCCATGTTAAGTATTGAGAAGACCTTTATAAATAATATTGTAAATTACAATAAAGAAGTAATCAATCATTTTGCGAGTGATAAAGCCAGAAGGATTGAACTAAAATTTAAGACTGTTTAGGTGAGTTAGCACATATTTATTACCATATATGCTCTTATTTTTAACCAATAAGTTGCTGTCACACCTTTGGCATTGATTACGTATTACGTCGTGTTTTTCTTGAAATTGACCGCCCCGAAAAATTGACCACGCGTCGCCACTGCTCATATAGGTACACGTAATACTCGAACCTTATTATACTTCTCAGCTAAATAACACTACACTTCAGCACTATAGTTTAATATAGGACTTTGGCATAGTCTTTGCTGATAAACTGTCTTTCAACGAACATATTGAGAATGTAACTTCCTCTGTTTTAACAATTTTAAGGAACTGCAAAGTTCCTTACTCCTTTTCTGATCTCAATGCGTTACAAACACTATATTTCGCTCTAAAGTTCATTCAATATGTATCTGTAGTTAACTGACCGCATATAAGATACCGCCCAGTTGCCACATGTCAAATCTCAAATTTCTCAATATTCAATTAAACTATCATATTCCACAATACTATATAAAAATTATATATATTATTTATGAATGTCATAAAAGAATTATTGTGCATACAATAATATATTATAGCCCAAGATGTTAGCCATTTCTACATTTATTTTCGTCTACTTTAAATTATGGAAATTCCCTAAACATTTATTTTTATAGTTAAAAGCGGCAACGCCGCTCTACCGTAGACGGACTACTGGATAATCGAGCAGTGTATCTCTTTTTAACTTATTGAAATGACGCGCCGTCTGTGTTAGTTTGACAGTCCTTATGGACTCTCGGAACGTTCGGATCTCTTACAGTGGCGGGTTTGCGGGTATTGCGCTCATTTCTATAATCTGCAACGGTCATCCGCGTTGGTTGAGATATTCGCGTATATATATAGTGCTGTTTAAATGTTATTGTGATACAATATAATACGGTTATTTTTATTATCTGAGCGGTGTAGGTAGGTGGTACCTCTGACGAAACAAAAAAGTCCTGTAACTAAAAATAAACTAATTATTTATTTTCAGTACAGATACTTAGGTATTTATGTATTTTCAGAGGTACCTAAGTACCTCCTAGTGTTGGTAGGTAAAGTCCCGTTTTTTAAATTGTTTTCATCCTGGAGCTTTTACAAAAAGTCAAAACGGCGAAGCAAGACGTTTACCTACCTATATATTATTTATATACCTACCTATGTAGGTATACACCGCTACGAGAGTCGAAATAAAAAAATGGCGGTTAGCAAAAATTTTTGTTCGTTTCGTATGAAACCTGAAAAACGCAGATTTCCACCAGACCTCGCTTTATTTACAAGATAGGATAGATATGTTAAAAAATGTAAGGAAAATATTATTTGACGGCAAAAATTTATAGTGGGGGTTAGAGCAGAGCCGACTTTAACAAAAAAAAGTTGATTTATGGGCTGCTCGAAGTAAATACTGACGTGTACTGAGGTAGGTACTAATAGGTACCTCCTCCACTTAAGACATTTCTCTTATAATTTTATGCAAAAAATATCCCAGTGCTTGAGGCCGCTAGGTTATAAATACAACGATATAAGTTATGCGCTTTATTGGGATTTACGAAAATTGGAAACGCTCTCCGGTTTATTACATAAGTAGGTACCTATTGTTCATTGACTTTATTTTTATGTAGGTACTTACCATCCTAGATCACAAATTAATAATTTACATCAGTGGGCAAAATTAAAAATTCTATAGACTGTTTATAAAATTAAAACCGTGTACCTACCTAGCCACGAATGAAATGAAAATTTACAATGACGGTAAAATACCTCAAGGTCAGTTTCTAATTTTGATTGGCTGTAAAAAGTGTGTGTATTGGAAATCGCTTTGCGATGAGAAGCTGGTAGGTAGGTATGTATTGCATTTGTAATTATTTTTTAAAATGGGTTGTATTTAGTCTCGGTTTAGTTATGTAGGTACCTATTAACAAACAAGATCTTTGTCAAAGCATTGACTTAAAGTAAATCGGCGTTGAGTGTTGACGATTTGGTAGGTTAGGTAGGTACCTACTTACACAATAAATATGACTGTATTTCAATTGCAAGTTTATTTATTTTATTTTTCCGTTTATTTTTCACGGCTACTTAGCTGTTTTGTACATATTATTTTTGTTTCTTGTGGGAAACATGGCTACTAGCGAGCCACCCACTAAAAAATGGTAATGCGCTGAAAGCAATACTTCATGAGTGGTGTGGAAACTTGCATTCATTATCAGGTGTGGTGTTGAAAATATGCATATAAAAACCTTCTACTTTCACCCCCTAAGAAAAAAAATGTCTACGCCAATGAAAAACATTGTGTAGGTCAGGGTTGCCGGTCGTTCAACTACACATATATATATATATATATATATATATATATATATATATATATATATATATATATATATATATATATATATATATATATATATATATATATATTGTACGCCGTATAGTGCGTTCTAAGCTTGAATATGGTGCGTTGGTATGGTATCCTCATTATTACATACAAAGAAGGTTCTAAAGAATAATCCAAGACGTTTTTAAAATTCATGGCTTTTAAAATTGATGGTGTATTTCCAATGAGGGGTACCAATCGGAATAGCTTACTGCTGCGATTCAACATTGCATCTCTTGAGAATCGTAGAATTAATGACAGTCTATTATTTTTATATAAATATATAAACAACATTATCGATGCACCAGGTGTACTGTCGCAAATAAATTTCCTTATCCCTAGAATCAATTCGACATTACCAGACTTTTTACTGCAGTACAAGTAGAACCAATCTTCTGTCGTTACCGATTCCTGTAATGTGTTCCAATTATAATAATATTTGTCATGTATGTGATATTAACAACTGTAGTATAACAGAACTATTAAAAAGGTCCAATGAATTTTTGTCCCATAACGAACATTAATTGATGTATTTTAATTTATTCATTCTAATATTAATACTAATTCAGTTATTTATTTATTTATTAACTCATTTATTTATACCAATAAAAAATCATAATTTTGTATCGATTCATGTTTCATTATTTATTGTCTTGTAAGCCACTGTAATTGTCACTGTAATTATTCTTTTAAGTTGTCCTCTAAATATTTTTTTCCTTCTGTTGGGCAATTAATAAAATATGATTTATTATTATTATTATACTTATAACGTTAATTTTTGTATGACATTGTGATCAACAATAATCTTTGATCGACCGATTATATTATTAGCCACTCATAAAATTTCATCGGTTATTTTCGCGTACAATATAATGTCGTGCAGGCCGTGATGACTTCGAGCAACAACAATGGTGTTAAGAAATGTCAATATTTGGTGCAGCCTCCAAAATAAATGAAATCTTATCCGACCGTCCCATCTCATCAGATAAAACAAAATGAAGGGGCATTGAAGTAATTTCGTTCCGGTGCGCTTTGAAAAATTTAGTGCAATCTTTGGTCTAATCTTGGCAGCTGTGCACTGTTATTTGTCAGTGGGATGAGGCGAGAATAATTCACACCATTCAAGAGCACAAAGCCGCATCTCACTTTGCCATGTCAGCAATAAGAAGACGCTACATTGGTCCAGTTTTAATAGAAATTTGTCAAAACTTGAGATTTTAGATAAGGAACGATGACAAAGAGATCGAGATAATACATGCGGCACATGTCCCGCTGCTGGGGCTGGATTAATGCCAAAACGATTCGTTTGCCGCGGTACCCACTTACGTTCTCAATCTCCAAACTGTCTTTATGGAAAATCTCTCGCCCGTGAGGTATTAAAATATGATATTGTTCTGGTATGAAGACGTCATCCCATCTTCAATCTTGTTCAATAATTTTGTTGTAGTTTATCATTATCTGTACTTGACAAAAATGAAGCAGGAATAATCTTACTAGGTATAAGTTATGATATGTTAGAAGGTATTTATATAAGGTTTAAAAACAAATTAATTTTGCTACCAGAAATTTCCTAATTTGCATTTTTTTCATCAACATAAATAGTTATATGTGTACCAAGGCACTAAAGTTGTCACATTTATGGATTATAATTATATGGATTATAATTTTTTGTCACAAATATGGATTTAATTTCCAGAGGCCCGTGGGCAGAGGCAAATGAGCCACATGAGGGATACTAAGAAACTTAGCTTAAAAGCTTAGTGCCTTTAGTGATACACATTATGTTTTTTTCATACTAAAATAAAAAATGTATATACATTTTTTAAATTAATATACAAAATTATGCCTCAAATACTGCAAAGCGCCAGCGTTTACTGGTATTCATTTGACGATTATTTTTTACTCTGCCTACCTGAAAAAGTCGGGAAACAATCGATTACGTTAGTTATTATTTCTGGTTCTTTACTGCCGATTTAGAAAAATTGTACCTTTGCCAAATGTACTTTAATTACTACATGTTACTAATATTTCTTGTAAAATGTTGATACCCTCCTGAGAACAATTCAATGGCGTTAATGTGGGCAACCAAAGTTTGCCCAAGCTAACTCAGCTTAATAAAAAAAGAAATAAATTAGTAGGTTCGTACGGTGTGTATCGTAGCTACTAATTACCATTGGACGCCACTGACAGTTACGCAACTATGTCAGATGGTTCCCGACTATACTGGGTATCTAATTTACTCAGTTTTCTGTAATTTGGGTGTGAAAAATAATACAGTACCTGCACTAATATAAATACATTTATTCTGAAAATTGCATAGCGTTAATAAATGCACTGAAATTTATACATATATTACGTATTGAATATCCCCCCACAACATACTATATTTAACCAAGTGTAGGCTTCAAACCTGATCACGTGATATCACACAAAACAATGCTAAAATATCAAGGCTCTGCGGCGTTCCATAAATATAAGTATAGGTAATATATAAATATACTCACAAAGTATTAGGAGTGTTCAGGTATACATTATTAAAAAAAGGAAATTTAAATATAGCCAATGGCTTAAAAATAATTTATTATGGGGGCTCAAACCAACACCAAAGAGATTATATAAAAAAAGGTGTGGCTCTTAATATGCTAAAACTATGCTTACATGAACTGTAAGTAAGTGTCCTGGCAAGGTGGGTCTCTCTAACATCTAAATTAAGTGTTCGATAGGATTCGACCACCGGAGCCAAGTTCAACGTTCCAACTCAAACGAGAGCGGTATCGATGGCCTGCAGATAAGGCAGTCCAGGATACAATGTATAGGTACTATTCAACGAAAATTCTCAGTAATAAAATATGAATGGAAGACCTGAAGTAAGAAAGAAAGAAGTGGTAGCCTGAAGTCACAAAAGAACGAAGAAACCCCGAAAGACACGACTACCTACTTACATGTAAAAAAATAAGGTTAAGTGCACCTATCTAGTTATGCATAAATCACTCACTGGATGTTTAACGGTTTCGAACGATACTTTTTCCATCGACACTGGGGACTAATGCAACGCTGTTCTAAAGAACACAGAAGCAAGAAACATTGGCACGAGATGTACAAGGAAATATCGCTTACCCCGGACAAGTTAGCCCAAATAATAGGGGTAAGGTTACAAATATTCGCATAGAGCTAAAAATTGGTACTGATGTTCGGAACACCATTATATATGGTATGTGAAAAATCCTCATCGAGCCCACATCTGCAGAACAAATGTATTCAAATGCAGGCAAATATGGGTTTTTTGCGTTTTTCAGCCAAACAGTAAGTTTTATCAAAATAAATCAGACCAAAATTGTAGATCATGCAATTATCTATAAAAATTGTCTTCATATTTTTCCTTCTAAGAGTCACAGTTTCCGAGACATAACGATTCAAAAAGTGGTAAAAGTTGTATGATTCATAATATGCATAAATACGCCGCCTACATACATCGCTGGAGCAAGTAATACAAGTAAAAATATTTTTTTATCGGTCTGTATACAAAATAGTCCGATTATGAGAATATCAACTCGAACTAAACCCAGTCCCTCATTTTATACGCCAGTGTACTCTTGAGCACTCGTACCTGATATTTCCTCATTACCTTGTACTTTTAAGGATGTCTCTGACCAATGACAAAGTTTTGTTTTTACATTTACAGTTAAAATTTTAAAACGATATGGGCTGAAGTTCAGAAATTAAATAACTACTCTATATTATGTATATTATATATTATGGTATATTATGTATAAAAAAGAAACAAGCAGGCAAAAATTTTAATATAGCAGTATTACCACCTACCGAGAAAGTAGCTAAGGAACATATTTTACGAGTTTACTTTCAGGTAAAAAATTAGTTTAAAATTATTTAGAAAAATAAACTTGTGCAAGAATGGTCAGGCTGAGATATTGATCCCACCAATTGGGGTTGGAAAAGAGATAACAGAAAATTGTAACCTATTAAAACAACAGGTGATGTGGCCTAAAACGACATTTTAAAACAGGTATTTTACAATTGCAAAACTCTGCAATAGAGGGTGTTCATATAAAAAGTTAGGTTTAAGGTGCTTGTCCAAGTGTGGCAATTGTTATGGACTTTCTTGCAAGAACAATGGAGGAAATAGAAGAATGTACCGATGTTATTTGAAATATAAAATGTACCTTAAAAATATAAAGACATATTGCTAGCCAATATCATTTTTTTTAGATAGACTGTAAAATGGCAATGTGTCAATGTTTATCGACACTTTCTTTGTTTGTGTCTTGGTACAACAAGGTAAACCAGTATCTTAAAGTGAAATAGTATTTTTTGCAAGTGTTGAAAAGGCGGTATTAGTGACTTAAATGCGAAATCTGAGAAATTAAACTTTGAAACTGAAGTTTATCCACTGTAACTTTTTCCTATTTATACTATCGTTATAAACAAAAAAATAAAATGTGTGTCTACAGAAAATTATATTGCATATTTCCCAAAAAAGTACCGTTTACGAGTTATTTACAAAAAAAACAAACGTTCCAAAATTACGGCTAAGATTTCGGGGTTCCCGAAATGGGGGAGGATTTTTTTAATGAGGATGGTATGAGGGACCTACCTATAATAATGTTGTTTGTTGATAAAAATTATTTAATTGGATTTGTCTAGTAGGCCTGGGCTATAATAAACTGTCTTCATCTCGATGGCGCAGTGGTAATGTTTTTGGCATTTATGGTTCGAATCGACTCAAATTCGGTGACTCGGGAATTTTGGAGTGCAAATCCCGAATTTTCTGTCAAAGGAAATGTCCCAGATGGAGATATAACATGGTTGACATGTTTGACATCTATACATCACTTCGGCTTAAGGTTTTGGAAATTTTGGGTTCGTTGAACAAATTCTATGCCAAAATAAATAATCAAGATGGCGGCTACAAGATGGCTCTCGAATTTTTCCAGTTATGGTCCGAGTCTTTGGGATCAGGAGTGACAGATCACGATTTTTGCATCAGAGCAAATACTCAAGATGGCATCTCCAAGATTACTGATGAATTTTGTGATTTAAATTTCAATTGAATTCAAAAACTGTATCTCGAGGTTTTAGTGCTAATAGGTCACGAATATTTTGCCAAACTAAATATTCAAAATGGCGGCTGCAAGATGACGTTTTGTCATTCATAATCCAAACTCGATATCGGTGTTTCCGCAGTGGCAGATCACTTTGTCATATAAAATATTCCGCATGGCGGCCCCACGATTTAAGAGAATTTTGCCATTTATTGCCTGATTTGACCCAAGCTACAATATAGAAAGATTTATTTCTCTTCATAAATACAACTTAATACTTTTACAATTTTTTAATACATTCGTAAATCCTACCTAATCATCCTAACTATCGTTAATAACATGATCCTTATACCAATCTAATCTTAATTAGTAAATTTAATCGTAACCTATTTGAGATTTACAAGTTTTTGCTGCATATTTTGTTTTTTTTTACATTAAATACCCGAATCTATGAGGAGGATTATAGACTGTAAGCCAGGCTAATTTATGAGTACCTGGCTTATCGCCATATTACGCGATTTTCCGCAAAATATCTAATCAAAATCATTGTTAAATATTACATATGCAATATCCAATATAAATAATATGTCTAGCGATCAATTTCGAGATAAGAAAAATGATCAAAAGCAATACGGGGGTGAACTCATTATATGATAGCTCTGGCGTGAACCGTTTAATAACCAAAGCCTAGAGTAAATTAAATTGCAGAATGAAAACAGTGTAAAACACACTCAACCAATTTCATTACGCCATTATTCCTTCCCTTGTGTGTTGTTATAAGTTACGACAAGCACGTTAAATAATCACTTTTTGCTTTTTATACAGACACAATTAATTGTAAAATACATCCAAGGGATTTAAAGTATTTTGCATGTCTCCCAGAAAAGGTTCATATGTCTTTATTCTATGACTAAAACGCATATAAATTAGATTAGTGTAACCTATACTGATGCTATTTAATTAGAAATCAAGAACAATAATTATGGTTTGCATATTATAAGAGACCATATTATCCTAATGGTATCTATCAACTAGAAATATTGAACAATAAAGATACTACAAATATTATCAAATTAAACATACATATGCTACATTATAATATACATTTATTAAAAGTATTTCGTTATATATGTGCTTCACACATATGTCACATTTAGTCGTCAAAGTAGATCTTAGATATTGTTACATCGAATTTGGCATTGTGTTGTTAGCAGTGTAGAAGAACGGTGCTTTGGTAGTTGTTCTAGCATTATGTTTATTGAGAACGAAACTGATTTTATATCAGAAATGGCTTTGACTTAGTGCCTTTTATTAGTGGATAGCTCAAACCGTGCAAATTATTTTGTGAGTACTTATATATTGAAGTTTTGCTCAAAATAGGGAAGGAAAAAAACTGTAATGCTAGAGTCAAGCTTAAAAGACCCTCTTCGAGTTCGTATTCGGGTTCAACGGAAACTAGGGCAGAGGAAAGCCAAATAATTTGACGTGTGGAGATATATAAGTAAACTTACAAAAGATAAGATACAGATGTTAATGTTCCACCTTTGTATATAACTGTGGAGTGAAACAATTACCATAATTTATTTTAAAGGTGATTATCACCGCGTTACCGATTGTGCTAAATCTTTAACAAAATGTAATCTCTTTCACATGTTAGGTGACACTCGAAAATAATGCTTAAGTATTTCCTGATCTTTTTGTAGCGTATCCATTCAGGGTGAGCTGGATAAAGTATATTCAAGTTCCAAATTACAAGTACGTAACCAATGCTTACCACGTGATCAGCACAGTGCCATGCTCATTGGAGGAGCGGCATCTCCGGTCATATTTGAGTTTTTACTGTTCACGTCCGTGCGTGCGTTTGTTTATTTATTTCGATGAGAGATGGAATTTGAATATACTTTAGAAAATTAGAAGTTAGTTTAAGTTAAATGATCCAAGTAAATTTATTCAGAGAAGTAGATTGGCTGCCACCGAACGTGAGTCATATTTTAAATTATAAAATTGAAAAACTACTCAAAATTAATATTACGTGCTTGTTCACATTTTTCTGTCGCTATTATTTTAGTTAGAAAAGAGGAGAAAATAGTATTGACGTTGACCTATTAAGTATCTTTTGCAACGTGTATTTAGCTACGTAATACATGGTCGTACCTTAATAAGGCGCTTGTAAATTAGGACACTAACTACAGCTGAAGTTGGCCGATATATATTATGAAACTCGACTTTATCAACACCGAAGAAGCTTTTTGTATCTCGCCCCACTGCATAATAACGTAGTAATTATAACATACAAATATTATGTTATATCTTAAATATAATACATACCTATTATATGTGATTACATAAGCACCAGTGTCACGTTTAGGCGTAAAAACAGTGACCTTTAATATTGTCATATCGAATTGGGCAGTGTTAGTTATGTTAATTGAGAACTAAAATACTTTTATACTTTATATTATGGATACTACTTAAATACTTTATATTATGGATTAACTTTGGCCTTTATTATCCTATTTCGCCGAATATTTAAACCAGCTGATATTTATTAGAACTAATAAATAATATTTATAATAGTGAACATCAGGATAGAAGTAATGTACAAAATTATGAGTAAGTATACTTGTATCTAATATGTAAACTACATTTTTGATCATCTGCTTTATGTGCACTAAAACAATTCGTTCATGCATTATTCTAAGACTATCTACAATGATAAAGAGATATGGTCTAATATATTAGTAAAGCCGCACAGACATATTCGCCCTCGTCCAGCCTTCTGCATCACTAGTATCTCACAAAGACAATAACGCTTATCCGTCCCACACCCTAAAACTACTTATATTCTATTTCTGCTTACGTTCAGACAAGGGGTACATATAAATAAATGTATGATCCCTATAAGGAAGTTCATCCGTGCTACATGAACTTTATTAATAAATCTTCGTTATTAAACATTAGTTACACAAAAAACGAATCACCTAAAATGTTGAATTAGGTTAAAAGCTTGATATTTTTTTTACTACAAACTTGAGATATGATTTATTCTATTCCTCTACGGAGAAGTAATATTTCTCTCCCTAGGTACATAACGAAAATTCATCCCACACATAAAACAACTTATATCTATTCTATTTCTGCTTACGTCCGGATAGTAGGTACATATAAATAAATATAAAATCCCTATCAGGAAGTTCATCCATGCTCTCTAAACTTTTATCGTAATAAAATCGTTATTAAACATTAATTATTACAATTATTTAATCCATACTCTAATGAGAAGTAATATTTAAAAATTATTTTTAGTGATTATCTACCTATTTTGTTTTTGGAAGTAATGCAAAGGGGTTTAAAATTAAAAACTAATCGACTTTTCATGTACTTTATTATATAGAGGTTGTCACATTATTACATAGGTACCTATTTCAATTTTACCTATTTTAATTTTTTTCTATTTCATAAAGCTTAAACGTAAAAATTAACAAGTAATTGTTGAATAAAGTTAAGTTCAATAATTAATTTTATAATAAAAGTATATGCAGGGTGGCTCACAAAAAGGCCTGAATTTATTACAGTTCACGTTTTAAATATATGTTAAATATTAAATGCAAACTATATATTAATCTAAATCTGATGCTTCATCACTGACTGTTTCACTGTCCGATGCTTCTGAAATAGCTGAAATGTGTATGATGGGAGCATCTAACAGCTGAACAACTTCACCGTCTAGATTGCGTTTTCGCCTTACTGGTTGACGTAAACTCAAAATTAGAGGATCTGATGATATTAGGTGTTCAATGAGAAAAAAAAACACAATAATTGTTAGTATATTGTGGTTGTCGATCGTACAGGCTGCAACTGATATTTTGTTTTGTATAGCGTATAGCGAAGGTATAGCGAATTTATTGGTATACATATTGTATATCATTTTATTATTATTAAAATTTACATTGTTTATTTTAGTGTTTTACTGTGTTTTAAAAACATTACCGCAAATTATTTACCTGGGCGCCAGCAATCTCCGATGACTACTTGAGGTCAAACCAAGGTAGGATCCGTACTAACTGATCAATGCAGAGCCAAAGACCAAACCCCAAGGGCTTCTTTGATGCCAAAGGGCCCCTCAAAGCCAAGCCGGCTCCTCAAAGAATGTCAATCCCTTAAGAGAGGGGTCTTTTAAGAGGTTAAACAAAGGTCATTTTCTCTCGGACCTTCTAAAAATCGTCTAGCCATCAACGGTCTAGGTCATGCAAGGTCATAATTAAACGAAAGATAGAATGGGGTTTACATTCCCGAATATAATTTAATACTGATTGATGAAGGTAAAGTCTAAATAAGAGCTTTAAAACTAAAATCTGCCCCATAAAGAAGAAACCTTGATTTAATCAACAGTCAAAGTTTCCTCCACAAATGAACACCTCTTATTCGAAAGTTAATCTTAAGAGGTTGAATAGGAGGATAATTTTTTCCCTCTCCAAATCTTGAAACTATAAATAAATTCGGAGGTTCACTTATACGTCCTAGCTAATTATATTTTTCGAAATTTATCGAAGGCAGTAAGATGGGGGATATTCCCAATTACTCCTTGATGAGATTAAATAGTCCAGAATTGACCCCACATAAAATATGGGTGTGCCTTTCCCCAACACCTTTTAAGTACTGTCGAGTAATCTAACTACCTAGGTTATACAAATATATTCAAAACAATATATTCGTTTCGAAATTTTGAATTTAATTTAAAATTATTTTGAACATGTAAATCTCAACAAGATATCGAATTACCATTAGGTTGGGTAAAGGATACTGTTAGTAGCCTTAGTTAGTACAAGGTTAGGATTAAAGAATTTGTTTTAGATCCGTATTATGTAAAAAGTGTAATGGCAGTAAGTTTTATTTAAGAAGAAAATTAAATCTTTTTAGCCACCATCTTAAATATTTTCTAAATTAATATGATAAAATATTATCTTCGCTGCTACCAGAAAAAAACAGCCTACAAAATACTGCATACTTTTTTTTATGAAGTTTTAGACTTTACAAAGAGTATCCTAGAGAATGTTGAACATTTTATAATTTCACTAGTTTTATTATTTTCTTAATATGTTTGTTATCAGGTGTGGGATATTTGTGGTTTAAGCTGAACATCGAATTAAAAAATCAACCTCTGACTGATCCGGTACGTACAAGCAAGGGGATATTATTTAATATTTTCATGTCAGGTAACAAAATAATCAAACAAACAGGAGAACATTCCACCAATATCAAATAATCAGTATTAGAAATAATAATATGGTAATGCTCGTTCAATAAAATAAAATGCTTCTAGAAAATGTTCGCATAAATTGAATATGTTGCGTATCCCGCATCCGCGAACTTGGTATTAACTGTCAGATTATCCTCGCAATATCTCAGTGACGTTAAGAAGTTCCCCCCAGGATAGCAACGCCCCCCTCTTCCCCGAAGAATGCGCCGTCTCTGTTCAACTGGCGTCGTTGATGTCGCGTCCGATGACCACAGTCACCGTTTCAATACCGGATTCTCTATGTCTAACGACGCAAACATAATTGTTATATTCCCCTGACGAAAATCTCCCTCGTACACCCAACCAGTTTAAGTAGAAGAGCCCATAAATGCAGACGTTTTGAAAAATCAGTTGAGCCACGCAAATCTCTTCCACCACAAGAGGCCTGATTGCGGCATTTCAATTCGCATTTATAGAAATTCACAATGTATAATGACAAGATAGCTATCCGATTGGAGGCCCTTTTGCACTGCAGATCATTCAGATCCAAATATGCCATAATTACGGCTTTTGCGCTGATGATGGCGTTCCTGTAATTCAGCGGAACAATGACGTCGTCATTTGGTTTCTAATTTAGTATCGCCCTGAAAATTTGAAACTTTGTTTCATCAACAGCACGTTGTTATAAAATGGCATGTAATTAAAACAATTAGTTTACTAATTATATGGTGTTAAATTAGTAATGCCAGGAATTTTGGTGTATGGCTCTGTTCCTGTCACAAACACGATACTTACCAGTTACTATATCATTAGCTGTATTCAATTAGTCGTTAGTAGGAAAATTAGACATAGAGGAATCAATATTCCCAATAATTGGAAGTAGGGTGAGTCGATACATTTTCTTATAAGCAGAGACTGTAATATATGTCTTAAGAACCGTTTTATATTTATTACATTTTCTATTTTTAGCAAGAACCCTATAAGTATAACGGTTATCCAAAATTGTTTTTCTCAATTATAATTAGTTATCACAAATAAAAATAAAGAAACAATTGGCGAAAAGAACAACGAAAATTATAGCAATTACAAAGAACAAAGATTAAAAATCAAAGAGATGGCGAAAGAAGCGAAACAACAACCATGGTAGGAGTAGCATGGAAATGGAGATAAAAAGAGGAGCCAAAAGATATTTATAGAATATTAGAAAAGCTACGAAAAAGTAAAGAAAAACAAAAATAGATACATAAAATCATAAAATGGAGAAATCTTAGAAGAAGAGGAATGTATAATCAAGAGCAAGAGAAAAGAATTTATTAAAGAATTGCTAAATACAGAAAAAGTAAACACGGCAGAACTGAAACACTGAGAAGTGAGGAAGTGCAGAAGTGAGGATACTGAGAAGATAAAAAAAGAAGAGATCACGAATGAGAAAATATTAGAAACCACCAAGATGTTGAATCGACGCAATGCGGCAGGACAAGGTGGCGAAAATTATCAAAAAGCATGAATAACGGGTTAGAAATTTTTCCAAAATATTTCATGATATCTGGATTGAACCAAAAATATAAAATGATTGAAAGGTGGAAATACTGCTACCCATATGCCTAAAAAAGGAGATAACGTAGATTGGCGTAAGAATTGTTAGGGAATTATCTTACTCAGCATTATGGTAATTATCACACGAAGAAATCCTGGAAAAGAAGCTAAAAATAATTGACTACAACTAGAATAACGAGAGAGTGGATTTAGAAAATGAAGACAATCATATATTTATAACGAAGCAACTAATAGAATAGAAAAGAACAGAGATGAAAACATATGTAGCGTTTACAGATATCGCAAAAGCCTTCGACAGTATATAACCCTCCAGAGCAAATTCAACAGCGATAAAGTGGGCAATAAAGTTTGCCTAAGCTAGCTAGTTTAAAAAAAATTAAAAGTACAATTAGTAAGTTCAGTGGATACCGGTTCTATACTCTCGGTACTTTCTATAATATCCGGTGGAAGAAAAATAATAAACACAGCATACTACGATCCAAATTTAATCTAGAAATTTTAACTACTGAAAGTTGTGGCGTAGTGAAATCCACATAATCTAAATTGCATATAAGTGAATCTGCACTTAAATTACATTACATATCAGTTTAGACTGAAATATAAAATTAAATACCAACAACATCCCTAATGTGGTGTACCCGAATACATGTAATGTCTATATAGTAAAATATTGTATACAATTAATTGTATCTTTCCGGTGCCCCGGCGCATAAGTTAAGTTTTAAGATTAAATTCGACAATAACTTAGAGTAAAGGCCATACATGTATCTACAAGTTGATGTAAGAATTGTGGAAACTGAATAGAAAATGTAAGTTATAAAACAACAAATTTTATCAAAAATATTTTGCCGGGGAGTGTACAAATACCACATAGCTAACACTAATTTTTGAACTTGAAATACCAAACAGTAATATGAAACACGTAAAATAATTAACAGAAATTAACAATGTGTCAAGTATCAACATAATACGTCTTTTGAAAGGATCAGAACAACGTAGGGACAAAATTGTTTCCTTTCAACGCCACTACTGTATCACATATTAGCCCAGGAGTTTTAATTCAAATATCGCTCGAACCCGGAAGTTATTATTGTACAACTGAAAATTTGCACATGTGTGCTACTTGCAGTTCCTAATTTCCTATCAAAAGTCACCAACTCTCTCGTGTCGGCTTTCCCTGGAATTCGAGGGTCCTGGAATCCTGGAGAAGCGTTCCAATCTACTGGAACAAACATAGCGTAAGAACCATTTAGCTTACATCCTTCGGGTAGGTATTAAATGAAACTAGAAAAAATTAGCTATCTCTTAAACCCTTACAGTTGCTATATGTCAACTTCCGTGACACAGGAAATCGAAAAACCGCGGAAAGTAAAAAAAAAAAAACCCTCTTTTATAGATACCGTAAAAATGATGAAAGTAAATGTCGTAGGGTAAAATAAGCTTTCCAATGATATACCTACTTTCCCTGTGTGACTTATATAATCGGATATACGGCCTCTTGAACGATAGCAAACGCGACGGCTTTAATCTTGTGATTTCGAATTATGCGCCATACAAATCTGAAAGTACTTCCAATCGGAAAGAAGAGTCCTGGAAATTGATCAAAATCAGTCCTTTCAGAGGTTCAAGAATGCTCCGCAATTTTCATTAGCAGTGACTCCGATAAACCAACAATTGCCAACACAGTAAAAAAATCACCAAGGCTCTTTATGGAAGAAATGAGATTGACTCTGTGGATGATCTTCGAGTTATCCACGTCGTTGCCAAGCAACCTATAACTGGCTCGTTCGATCTGGCTACTTTACCACCAACACACCTGCAGCTTGGAACAACATTCCTACCGACATACCTATTTACATTTTTTGTAGGTACATTCAGACCTTTTTCAAACAGTTTTGGGGCGATAAGATTTTCGAAAAATGTATTTCTGTGAAAAAGCTTGGCGAAAAAAATTTATTTTTGAAAAAAGTGTGGGACTGTAGGTTTCAGTAAAAATTAACTATTGTAACATGGGATAAAGTGGACCACCATGGGGAAAAGTGATCCACTAGCATACACTCTTATCCCTGGACTCCACTGCGCTCTACAACCACAAGGATAATCTAAGTGAGAGGCGCTGCTTCTTCGATCATATAGATGCAGAAGGGTCAGTCGAGCAAAGGGGTGATCCACTTTACTTCATAACAATTTGTTTCAATGAAAATTTATTCTCCATCTGATGACTATGCCCACGTATTTTGGAAAATTTTAGTGTTGGTGATTCTGCCGCTAGATGGCATTATCACCAATACTTTGCATTTCACCACTTTAGTTCTAGTTACGGTTAGTATTTCACTAACTCAACTAATTTTATTTATAGGTTCAACAATGGCTAAGAGCGGAAAGAAATACAGGAGAATGGGGATGGAAACTACCCGTTATTGGTTTGGTAATACTTAAAATAGTTCAGATCATCAAGTAGAACACGTATGCAAATTTTCAGCTTTACAATAATTACTTCCGGGTTAAAAAATAAAATTCCTGGGAATAATATTTAGAATAATATAATAATAGAATAATATTCTCTGATATAAGTTCAAACCAAATTTTGGGGGCACACGGCAATTAATTCCTCAGCAGATTGCTCATGATTTGACAATGAAAATATAAGGAACTGATGCTTTTGATATTATTTGCAGCAATAAACCATGAGTTTTATTTAATATAAGATACACGTCATTATACATAAATAGTCTGCATAACGATAGGGATTCTTATATATTATTATATTATATAATATTAACAGCGGAACGATTTCCTATATCGCGTGCGGGCCTCATATTTCATACCACACACATGCATTTAGTATTCCATTATTGTTGATATTATCGCTGCTGAGCTGGAATCATATCGTAATACACATAAGTGAATACAAGGCGGATAATGTCAGCTGAAAGCAGTATACGATATACGACTCTATTTGATGGCATGTTTTATTATTTGTTTAGCGTGCTCATAATTACCAACTAATTATTCAATTTGATAGGGAATTATTTATGGGGATTTGTTGGCTGGACAAATTGTTACTTGCTTAGAAATTTGTCGTTATTATAGTGGACTATTATAGTGGCTTTAGTTGCCGGTTGGCTCGGCTCGGCTATTTAAGTACCGATATTACTCCTTTCACAAATTAAATTAATTTTCGAGCTATTTTTGAAGCAAAATAATTAAGGTAGCTATTATTTGTTTTGTAATAATTACAGCCTATTTCAACAATATAGAATTCATTCATGGATAAATAAATTAATGAAAAATTACCTAACAGAAATCGAAATTATAGGTCAAGTTGCATAAAATTAGTTTCAATTATTACTCATACAGTTACGTAGCTAGGTATATCAGTTACATATTTTCCGTTTCGGATATTTGAACTTTTATCATTTGTTTATAATTTTTCATATTTAACATATCTGACCTATAAATCTATAAATCTAACATAAAATTAAAAATAGTTATTCTACGGGGGTGGTCGAACCGTTTACCGCGCTTGCGGCTGGTTTATCTAGGAGCAGTGTGGGTTCAATTTCCCGCACTGCATTGCACAAGTGCACATTAGGTCAGGATCAACAATTTCCGGCCAAAACTAAAATGGGTATAATTTTTTCGACAGGGAAACAAATGAATAACATGGTCATTGGTGGGTAAAACCCCTATTCTTTGAAGGCAAGAGGCTATAATCCCTATAGGTACTTGCTTTATTTGAATTTTTCAGCCCCAGACACAAAGACGTTAAGCGAATAGTTGTGCTGTGGATTTTCAGTATTGTATTGACAGTGTTTTGTTGCCTTTTGAGCTTCAATTTAACGAAGCAGCCATGGCGGATACAGAACAAGGTGAGTTATATTATAGACATAGAGTTGGGTTTTGTTTACTATGTGGTTTGTGAGTTACAGTATGTAATCAGATGGGCTGTTTTAGCCGTTAAAATTAGTGAAATCTAATTTTATATTATCCTACATTTTTTGGCCGCTCCGTCCGCGTTGATCTTTTTATGCGAGTATGGGCTTTATGTCCTGAAAATTGCAGCTGCAATTAGCTGCAACTTCTTGAATAATTAATATTTTGAACACATTGATGCAGGCGAAAAACACCTAATTTTAAAAGCAATTATTGTTGTTGAAATGTCATATTCAATTAATGAAGTCTCTAACTAGTATCGATTGCAACGGATCATTGACGCCTTTATCACCCTTTATCTAAAAAACTATTTGCTAGCCCCTCCACTCTCATCCCTTTAAATTAAGGGGAACATCGTTAAAAAATATTTTTAAAGTATAAGTAATTAAACGTATAATTCTAATAATTCTAGATAAAATTATTAAAAATAAATCTTTTAATATCAAGTATTATTTGTAATTTTATTTATTTGCTGAATAGTAAACAGAATAAATATGAGTGATACTCGTATTTTACTAGCCGTCTTGTATCACAATGAAATGTTATATGATTATGCCGGAAAATATGAATAAATATCACGAGTATATGTTATGGGACCATATTTATAACTATATAAATATTATGCTAAACTTAACATATGTTTATACCGCGGAGGCGGTAACATGGTGTACCTACCTATATTATTATGAATTTTGTCTGCTGAATCGATGCCTACATGAAACTATAAATTATGTATGTCAAAACGATAAGGAATATCAATAATATTATGAATAGTTCTGCCAAAAAAGTATGTATATATGGATAAACACATTGACTTTATTTTTAACCATACATTTCTATAAACCTCAGGAACTGGGTGGTTTCATGTAGTAGATAAAGAGAAAAAGAAGGTTGGCAATAAATTGGCAATCTTAAAAAAATAATACAAAATAATCAGAGCAAGTTGTGTTAACAAAAATTAGGAACCAAAGTTCTTACTTCGATTACTTCTTTCTGATATTAAAAGTCGTTTTTGTTTTGGCATAGGAAGAGTCAATATGTTTCTGTAAATACACTTGACTTCATTTGAAGTGGATCAACGAAATTTAGGGTCAATTTAAGCTGCCGTATATTTTTAATCCAGTGGCGTAGAGCTATGATTTTTTTAAAATTTTATAGGTCTATCATTGTAGCAAAATAATATAATAATATTGTGTAATATAATAATATTGTGTAAAATGGTCTCCAATTTGTTTATTTTAAGACATACAGTGCGTTTTGTAGAATTGTTTTTTTCGTAAATTTCTTGAAATAAATATTCAAGATGGCGGCTCTAAGATGGCGGCTCAAAGATGGCTCTCGAATTTTGCAATTTACGGTCCGTTTTGCAATCTCGGCGTTTTTGGGATAGCAGATTACGGATTTTTTTGTCAAAATCAAAAACGTCTGCCGTATTGAATAAATATTGACAGGCTATACTAATAGAACGAGACTGATGTGTTCTTTCTTTTTGTAGCCTAATTTTTGGGTTTCATTTCCGTTTTTAATTTGTTTTTTTAAACCCGGTATATTAAGAGATATAGAGGTTTTCGTAAACCATTGTTTTTGAAATGAAAAATCTTAAAATTTTGTTGAAATAGTATATGATTTTTTTAAAATATTTAATAATATTGTGCCATATACATTTATTATACATTTATAAGGAGGTGGAACGCCTAGTAACTTAAATTAATTCTATAGAAATAAAAAAGCAGAAACCAAAACAGATAAACAGGAAACAAGAATGAAATAACAACATTAACAACTACTATTTAAAAATATTTTGTTGCACCTCCTCTTGCCGTTATTACAGCCTGGCAACGCCTCGTCATGCTATTTATGCTACTATCTTGACTCACCAGGGGGCCAATCTTCCATAATGGCGTTATCCAATTCGTTGAGATTGACGGACTGCCTAGGACGCGACGATTCCTTAAACATCTTTCAAGAATATCCCACACATGTTCAATTGGATTAAGGTCCGGTGAACGGGATAGCCATATTAATCTATGATTTCATTTTCTTCAAAAAAATGTATAATTCTAGCTCGATGTGGTTTTGCATTATAATCTACATAACTAATGTTAGATCTTCTCTGAATTGCAAAGGGTAACACAGTAGGTCGTAAAACCTGATTTAGGTACCTTTCTGCATTCATAGTTTGGTGAATTAAGATGATTAGCTCGGTCTTTCCACCGGTGCATATTGGTCAGCATGTAGAAAGTATTGCACCTAATATCTTTCAGTGATAACATTCATATTAAAAATTCAGTAGAGACAATATATTTGAGTTATATTTTCTGAATGCCTAAGAATGTTTATTAATGTTAATTATTATAATAAATCCAACATAAAGGTATAGGCACTTATGGGACTAGTATCAACTACATACTTAAAGAAAATTATTTAAATAGGTTTTAAATTCAAACTTCATCATTATAAGCCTTTGTTTTAAAAATCATAAATGCTCGTATGTATTCAATATACACTTTCCATTACTCACTTTACAATAGAAGTTCTTAGCAGAAGTTTACTTGGCAGGCCTCCCGCTGGCTTGGACAAACTTAATAAAGCCATAATATCCCCCAGGAGCGCTATGGAAAGATTTAATTACGGAAATAGGGCTTAAAAACTTTAACAATGTTAGGATTATTATATATTAAGGCGATCCAAAATTGCAAGGCAGGCTTCTATTCTTTAGCGTTTTTCATGAGTATCATATTACCTCTATTGTTTAAATTTTATAGAAATTCCGACTGTATTTCAGTACTCTACCATAATCAGTAAAATATCATGATTTCAAGAAATACAGGAGGTTAACATATTGCGAAAAGATCACGGCAGACATTATTATACTGTTCTCTGAGAGAGGCGCGTAGTGTATTACATTTGTTCGGATAAAATAATCGCCAATTTTGGTTAGATAGTAGAAATTTGTATACCATTGCGTTCGTTATCGAATCATAAATAATTGTCAAATGGTCAGGATGCCAATATTTTTTTTGTTAGCTCGCTTCATCAACAACAACTTTGACAGAAAAATAATTTTTGGGTTAAGAAGAACTATTATAAGCCAAATCAAATAATAAATACACACACAGTGGGGTACAGTGCACAGTGGCATAGTGGCACAGTGGGCGAAAAAAGATGAATTATAAGGTGCGAAAAATAATATGAATTTATATATTCACGTTGCTGAGTAGCATATTAAAGTTAAACTTAAAAGTAATAATATAACATAATATTTTTTCTATATTTTTTAAAATTTATAATTAAATACAAATCCTGAAAACAATTTACAAATCTTCTTCATACCCAATACGGTATGGTTTTTACACACCAAACAGGGTACAAACAAAAATTTCGTCACAACAATATGTAGGTTAAGAACAGGATACAATTTAACAAAATGTTACAAATACCAAATTAAATTAGTTGAATCCCCAAGTTGTGATAATTATAGGAAAGATGAAATAACATGCCATATAAATTTGGAATGTGGCTATTGCATGGCATGACTATGGCGAAGAGAGAAATGCTTTTGAGCAATTAACTCGAAAAAAATTTACACCTAAATTTAAAAAAAGTACAGAAATACATACAGATGTGCATATTCGACCGATATGCTTTTGTGCTGCAATCGCGCATAATTTAATTTTACGATTGCCACATGAAATGTAGCGTAAAATAGATGAATAAACATAAATAATATTTTGATTTTGATTTTTTATATATTGCGACTATTTATGCAGATGTTTAGAGGAAATATCAGGATTCGTTGCAAGTAGTTTGAAAGTAAATAGTGGAGAATAATACAACAGAAAAAAATAAGTTGCAGATAAATTAAAATATTTCTCTTGTGAACACCTACCTACTTAAACTGGTCCGGTTTACAACAGCAGGACTTTATCAGGCGATAGTTCATCGAAAAATAAAAAATAATGGTAGTTTTTTAACATAAGTATGGTCGAATTCGGCTTCCCTTACTAAAAACAGTACATTTCATCGAAAATTACAAGGCGCAAAAAAGTTTGTAAAATAAGCGAGGAACCCCTTGTGTATGTATATTAGTCCAAGCCTTCTAGACAAGTGGTGACATAAATTCCTACCTAGATAAAAAAATATGGTCGTATAGGAAATTAAATTTAAATATGAGTTTCTATTTCCTTCAACTCGCGCCTGAATGACGATCCTAACCTAAAAAAATCGCAAAGTTGCAAACAACGATTCGGTTTTTGTAAATAACTGAAACACTATAGCTTCTATCGAAAAAAGTTAAATGAGGAAGGTGTAGATACTACAAAATCTATCAAAAAGCTTCTATAATAATTTTCGATATTTTTCGTACTTCGTAGTTTTCATTGTACTTTTTTCTTACATGTTTAGTTTTAATAACTTTCTCGATTTTTATTTGGCGGTATTTGGCTGATACGGGAAAAATGTATTTATAATTTAAAAAAAAGTAACTTTCTATGACCGGAGCCGAGATAAATTTTTTGTGACAAAAAAATTTGGAAGGCGCAATAAACGTTGTACAGCCCTGATATTCACACGTAAATCCTAAATATATATATTTTCGATAAATAAATACCTACTTCGATAAGATTCATTGATTTTTAGTATGTTTCTATTGAATTACAAAATGTTAAATTTGAAATTAAAATAGCAGAAAAAGATGCAGATTCATTAATTATTGAGACAATCGAAATTATTTGCAAATATGACTGCAGTTAATTAACTGCAGTCATTTAAATCTGCTTAAATTTAAAAGTTAATATAAATATATAGGTACTTGGTTGAAAACAAAAAAGCAACAAAAAGCAACACTAACAAAAGACGAAAATATGCACCTCTATATAACAAGAGGAATATTCATAGGGATTTAAAGTAATATAAATTCAAATAAAAATATTAAAAGAACATAAGTAGTATCATAAGATTGTATCATAAAAGAACATATACCTAATAGGACACATGCAGAAATTGAAATAAAATATACAACAACTTACCGGACTATATGAAAAACCTGAATTCAATTATTAAATTAATACTTTTAAAACAAACATTAAACAATGTATAGAGGATCAAACTAGAAGCAAAATATAAATACTTATAGACATAACATATAGACAACTTATAGACATAAAAAGTAATTAAAATATTATATTTACTCTTACTTACCCATAAGCATACTTCACCACTTATTTACCTTTTCATGAATCATGATCCAAAATTTGCATCATGCTGCATTTGTGAGTTGCAGTAGTACCTACATTTGAGGCACTGAACAAAAAAGTCTCTTATATTATCTGTCTCCTACTTCCATAGATTTGTAGTTGTATTTCATCCACAATAATTGCTGTAATAGTATTTGTTTTATACAATATTTTATATTGTCTTATATTGTGTTATACTATGTTTTCTACTATTTCATATTATTTTTTATTTAGTATCTTAGATAGTTTAGATTTAAATTAATTTAGATAATTTCTGTCCACGCAAAAGGTTTATCCTTGTGTGGACTTCCTTAATGTTTATTGTCTTTTTAATATGTCTATGAAATGTATTGTAAGAAAAGATCCCTAATAAACATTATTATTATTATTATTATTAATGTTATATTATATATGTGCATATATACGCATAACAATAGGAAACTCATTATACTAAATGAGGGACAGACATATATCATGAATTAGCTATATTATATAATTTCTTTCTAATGAAAACATATTTTCTAAGACCACTAAACCGAAGTAAAAAATTACCTGTGAAAAAGACCAAAATTGATAGATCAAGGATAGCTAGTACCATGATATCACCAATCGAGCTTTAGTAGCCCAGGTAAGCTGACGTGCACTAATGGAATGAAGACCAAACAAAAAGAGGCTTAAATTTCTTATCCCCTCAGATAACGAGTAATTAAATACTTTTTCGTAGTATTAATGTTAAACTTTATAGTGTGAGAGTCGTAACGAAATGTACTAGTTTTATGGTTAGCAACACTTTTATTAAACAAATCTTACATATTATGTACAAATACAATTTCTTACATAACAACAATCAGGATTTATTCTTTCAACTTATCAATGCAAATATTAAATGTGCAGTATAATAATTTAGTTAATAATTTAGATATATTAAATATTATGTCACATGAAGATCCAAACGAGGGGTATTGTAGAATTGATCAACGCGCCACTGATAGAATGAGTTTCCTCACTATTAATTTGTCCGAAAATGTTTGAAGAAGTTATTACTTTACTTGCAATACTGTCTCAATGGCTGCGGTATTTTTTTTTTTGGAAAATACGCACCACAATTAAATTATTTCTAATAATTAATACTTTTCCATTAGTAACATGAAAAAACAGCATTTTTAATACATGAGAAAAGTAAGTTTTCTATATCCTGAAAATTTCTCCTGAATAATCCTGAAAAAAATAGTATCCTGAAATAATATCCTGAAAAAAAAGAAATATCTCCACTCACTCTATCACTTTTTTTCACTTATAAAATAACCAACAATTTTTTTTTTTTTTCTAAATTATATGATATTATTAAATTATATTATATTATATTGAACACAATTAGAATGAGGCTAGGAAATGCTATAAGTGATATTACCAAGTTTATTAGTGACAAACTTAAAGTAGATTTGATTATAAGGGAACTAATTCATCCTAAAAGGTTTTGGGGGTAACAAAGTGTATAGTAACTTTGAAGTTACTCGTATTTTGAAAACGGATAATATATCGTTCACAACATAGGCAGTTGCCACTTTTTGACCATTTATATCGAATATCGACCATTTTTAAGGTTTACGTAACTGTACCTATCACAAAAAACGGTTAGTAATATAGGCAAACGAATTTCACTTCCCTATTTTGGTTTTAAATTTGTTTTCTAGTGTAATGTTACCTCCAGTTTCGCAGAGTTGATACTGAGAACCATTTTTTAGGATTAGGATTATTGGATAGAAAATCTTAAACTGAGATAAAGAAATGCTGTTAATTTAATTTTTTCCCGAAAATAAAAAAAAATCCAAAAATAGGTATATCCATATTTTTCCAATATTCTTAAAAAATTTAACGCATATAATAAGTAAATTATAATAAATATAAAACAGTAGAGTACATTTCAACAATCTCCCATATGAGCTGCAATTTTTTTTTATTAAATACCCGAATCTACGTAGAATATATAGGTATTCTATTGAATTTAGAACTTTTTATAACTTGTCACTAGCTTTTATATGTTTCATTGTCTTTTCCTTGTCTTCAGATCCTTTTAATTTTCGTAAAAAAACATTATAGTCGGAGTCGCAGATAATGTAATTAATATTGTTTCCAGCTATTCTGTAATAAAATTTAAAGAAATTCGACAAACATCCCTTGACATATAAATAAATTAAAGCACATTCACTGAATCGCTGACCGCACTGATGCCTGTTATTTATCAGTCGAGGAGCTCACACACGTAGAATTTCGGGGGATATGAGAATTTAAAACCCGGAGGATTGACTCTGACTGAGGGGATCCTGAAGTGTTAACTGATTGGAATTCTCTCAGGATTGATTGATTTAAATGTTTGATGATCGCATTGATAAAATTCCGTACCCGCTGCATCAAATATATGGAAAACAGGGATGCGCCCGCTGCCTTAGTGACCTGATCATCTTTATATCTTCTAGTCTGGCTTTTCCTACTACGGTATTCAAAGGCTATCTACAGGCGCAGTCACTGATATTTTCTATTTGTTGAAATATTTTAAAATCGTCGGTATATGGAAGTATATTACTGTGTAAGAAACAGCTTTTTATGACAGACAAAGACTCTGCGGGAGGAAATTTCATGCCTGTGCCAAATAAAGACGTAGCATGATCATACCACATTATTTAACGGGCTACACGCTGATTGGTGACGCCGTGTTTTACTAATAACTAAATTAAAAATCGCCAGAAAATTAAAATGACGATAGAAATAGCTTCGACATGTCATATCATGAATTACCAAAGACAAAACTTTAAACTATATGTCATCAAAAATAAAAAATAAATGTACACTGAAGCATCTCTGAAAACGATATGCGAGATATTAATCTCAGAGCAAAGTGCATAAATGAGCTGTATAGAACGGTGCAAAGATTAAAAATTTAATATGTGAAATGTTTTAAATAATAAATTATACCGTCTATACTTTGTTATATTTTTGGGATATTATCTACTATGCCCGTCTTATTTACTATGATAATCGCTTCAAATAAATTTTAATATACCAAATGAACCGTTGTGGATTGAATAGATAGAAACATTTTCACATTTTAACCTATTTTTCGAAAAAAAAATTTGGGTGACAATGTTACACCGGGACTGGGGCTACTTTGTCATCTTATGGAAATACCATTTAAATCGCATTCTGTTGAGTTTGGTGACAAAGTAGCCCCAGTAAAAACTGAGCATGGAAAATACATTGTAGGTAGGTACCTACATAGTATTTTTTTCACGGCAAAAAACAAGATTTTTAATAAAAAATAAACTTTATTTACTCAAAACATTGAATTCTTAATGGTAACTGTATGGAAACTGAAAAAATGTATATAAACTAACTATAAACTAAGAACATAAAAGTCTTATTCAAGTCATTAAAAAAAATGTATTTAACGATTTATTGTGTTTCTGTGAAGGGTCAGAGGTTGCGTCTTCATCGCTATTATCGCTGAAAGGCTCGTCTTCGTCTGCGGACTCATCCTCACACCTCTAACACACAAAATAGGGATATTTGCTCCCCTCATTGCATATGCCACATATCCACTTTTTGCATCCTAAATATTGAATCCATTCGAGAAAGCTTTTGTAGCATTTTTTTTCTTTTTTTTTCCAGGGAACCCCGGATATTGATGCACCGACATTGATGTTTTCATCTGGAAACTCTGGTAAAGCTACAAAACAAGACAATTCGTCATCGTCAGGTACCCATTATCTTTAGGTGCATCCTGTGTAACTACCTGTGTAGGTTGTATCCATTTCTTGCCCTGGCTTAAAATTCTTTCCTCTCTTTCCGGTTTTTCTTTTCGTTCGTATTTATTTTGTGTGTGCTCCGTATTCCTTTTAACATGTCTACCAGACTGGCGTCAAGGGAGCGTAAAACTTCTTCCATGGTAGGTAAAACCCCAGGAATTTCTCTTAAAACTTCGTCTGTGTTCATGGGGTATAGTCCTGTTAATCGAAACCCGGACTTTAGATTTTTCTCGACGTTGTCATTGATATGAGCCCAGAGCTTTGCAAGTAACGGGGAGAATTGCTCTTTGGGCAGGGTGCCTGTGTAAAGACTCTCCTTCCTCCCCTTTTCTAAAATTTCGCGCCACTCTTTTTAAAAGGTTGAAAACAGCCACGTCCAGTGGCTGCATGAAATGAGTTGTATTGGCCGAGAATGGACACATGTAAATATTGTTCTCCTTGGCAGCTTGTATAACGGAAAACGGAAGGTGCGAAATGGTTTGCTAAATTATCACCAATTACCACTGTTTTTTCTCCCGTTTATCGTGTTGATTGTAAATATGGTAGCAACACTTGGAAAAATCATTTTTCAAACTGGGCCATATCAAACCAGCCTGAAATGGTATTCCCGTATACGGTTCCAGGAGGACTACCAGCACACCAATTTTCCTTCAAATTGCTGCCCTTGTACACTCTTACTTTCTTGGCACCAGGATCAACGGCTATTTTAGTTTCGTCATAATTGTAGATGTTTTGAGCACTTGCATTTAAAAGAGCGTATTTTACATTATTAAAAAATTCGAACACTTCGGCTTAGTCCACGGACGATCGCGCACTGATAGGTTTTTTTTCACAAAGTGTTAACAAAATCTTCCCCTGGATAATTGTCTTTAAACACACTCACTACCCTACCTTGTTTGTCCAAGTATTTTTTAACGACAGTGCGAATGTCTACCTTAGTCAAACGGAAGCCCCAATTTTCCACATGGCCAACCATATCTGGAATTACTTGTTACTCCTGCTGAGATAGAATAGTGGTGCGACCGCATTTTTTGTCTTCCATGACATCTATTTACAAGAGTGGCCCGTGGGATTTTGAACAATTTGGCTGCTCGTTGTTTGGATATGCCATTTATGACAGCATCCACCGCTTTTTTAAGGTCCTCTGGTGTAATTCCAATAATTCCGGGACCTCGGCGTTTTGGCATAATTTCTTGCCATCGGTACCAGTTAGTAACTGTAACAAAAGAATTACGCTGCGAAAAAAAAATAATAAAAGAAAACAATAAAAAAAAACATCAATGAGGCTGCGTCCGAGGTGACAAAGTTACCCCGGGATGACAAAGTAATTGACGCTAGTGAAAATATAAAAATCATAAACAAAGACAATATATGATTAATTGGCAGGTAGCTATTATTATTAGGAAAGACAATGTAACCAAACAAGTGTGATATTGATATATAATAAAGGTTGACACATAATATTTACATAATTTTTTTATGAATATTAATCCCAGGGACCAGCGCAGTTATTAGTATCTAACAAATTTTTGATATTTATCATTTCAGATATTGTAATATCTAAATTAAATCTACTCTGTGTGTCATCAAAACAAGAAATGTCCTTTTGTTTTCTAAAGCCTTCCGTAGTTACTACGTTGTTTTAAGAAATTGAATATGGTATTGTGTTATGGGTTTTTTATTAGTAATGTATTTCCAAAAGTGTTTATGTTGACTGCTATTTTAGATTCTATGTGTAACATATTGATTAGAGTCGTTTTTACTAGCTATTTCTACTTTTTTGTGCCGATAATCTGTTGGTCACCTTGATTTTTGTAGTTTTCAGATTTCTTGTGAAATTTATTTTTTTGTTCATAAACTGTACATTTACCTCTTATTTTGCGCTTAGGGACATAAGTTTCTATGACAACAGATTTTGTGATAAAAATATTATCAAAGAGCACGTTAAATTAAATTACTTATTTTATTACACCAGCAAGAAAGTAAGCTAATGCTTAATTGTGTCAGTTCACTATGGTTAAATGGATAGAAAATAAAAAATATTACAGTAATAAATTTGGATGGAAATATGTAAGTAAAATACTTGTTATTAATTATGTTGTTTAATTACTCTCTTCTTTTTTAAGTGGCTTGAAACTTGCTTAGAATGATTCAATTATGTCCATCCTTTGTACAAATGGCCGTCAATACAAATAGCAATGGATTTTTATGGCTTTTATTATAGTACCGAATGGGAGACCCTAGCAGAATGTTAAGTACTGACTGCAACTTAAATGCATATTAATATAATTCAGCAAGGTATTTTACACGAGACTCATTAATCATTATCATTGTTTATAATCACGGTCTTTATTATTTATTAGTCCAGGTGTGAATTACGACGTTATAATAATGAGACGTACACGATATGGGAAGATATAACGAGTGCTGTAAATCATCTTAATATACCAGAGAACATTTTAAAAGCTACATATTAACTTTAATACGAGTCTGTGTTTCAGGAAACGACTTTATATGCACTGTTTCTCCTGTTATATAATTACTGCTCTAAATCGGCGAGGAATTTTGTCTATAAAATGAGATGCATGAAAAGTTATCGTGACATGACTTTTATTTGTAATTTTTTTTGTGGCATATAATAATAATAAACGGTCTTTCTTGGCTTCTTTTACATAACAATTACTTTTACGTAACAAAAAGAAAAAATATATATGAATATAAATACATACAAGAATAAATTAACAAGCGAGTGAAAATCTGATAACAGAAATGGAATACAACAAAAGTCCAAGAATGGAACCTTGTGGAACACAAAGCTTAGCAGAAAGTGGTGTGAATACATTGTGGATTTCAAACACACCCTTTGCGTTCGATCACTATGGTAATTCTGTATGAAGTGTACCGAATGCATATCAAACCCAAAAAAGGTGAGCTCCCTATAAAACGCCTTACTGAAATGTTATAATATTATGTATCTGGAAAAAATTAAACTACATTGATAATAAATATCTAACTCTAAACTTGTGGAAAACGAATAACTTTCGTTTGAAATTTTAAACAATTAAAAATATTATATTACTCATTCGATTCTCACCTAAAATATGCGATATTGGACTGGGGAGATATACTAGATATCACCTTGGACATCTTGATATATTATAAAATAGATATTTATGTATCCAGTTGGGAAAAGTACTAGCGAACGAGAGAACGAGAACGAGCATTAGCGAGTTCCGCAAAAGGATGCGAGTTACACAAAATAATGTTTCCCAACGTGTTTCATACCAGATTTTGTCTAATTTTCACCAATTTTATATTTTCTGAGAAGAAACCGGTCAATTTTATACGTTTAAAAACAATCCAGTAGTTTGTAACGGTGTGACAGCTCGTCACTTTCATAGCTTGTCGGGTCTAAATAACATATTATGAAATGAACTTTAAAAAACCAGTTGCGTAATATTTTACTTTTCGTAACTGGTTGTGAAAATTAAGACGTTTCCTAACGTCAAAGGATTTTGAAAAGAATCACTTTACATGTCAAAATTAGAAAAAGAACTTTAGACATCCAGTTGCGTAGTATTTTACTTTCGGTAATTGGTTGTGAAAAGTAAGACGTCTCCACGTTTCCCTAACGTGAAAGGGTTTTGAATAGTCTCACTTTACATGTAAAAATTAGAAAAATGATTATTAAAGATTATACTCAAAAAGGAAGTTACGTATTTGTCAGATGTTTTGTTTAAATATGCAAATATAATGGACATACAAACGCTTTTGTCAATGTATCCTGCATCAATGACTAACTAGACCAGCATATTCATCCTCAGTAACTTGAGAGTAAGTAATGAGAGTTTCAAATTTCAATACAATCTGTAGACAACGATGTTTCACGTATCTAAGTCCTAGAGCTTAGAATTCAATATCTATGGAAATTAAAAACACATCAACATTTGAAAATCACAAACATAATTATAACAATATATCATAAAAAACCTGTATGCGATATTCATATTATCGACCTGGCAACTGTATAATAGCATGTTTTAAGCTTCAACGCGACTTTTATAGGAAACAATAAACAACAAACAATATTAATACTTTGATTTATTTTTTAATGTAACTATTTATTATGCAAATGTTGGTAAAATAAACTTATAATTATTATTTTATTATTATTTTAGTACCCTAATAGAAGTAGTTGTTTCCGATATAACGTTTTTCCAGTCTACGCAAAATGTTTGCGCATTCCTCATCAAGAATTAACCAAATCAATCCTTTTATAGCAAAAAAATTTAAAAAAATAACAAGTCTAAAGGATCTGCCTGTTTACTGTTACAACTGTCCATACGTGAACAATTTTAAGTAGTTCGGATTTGAAACTGGAGATAGACATGCTATATTCTACATTTTAATTAAATGTGAGCGTAGACAGTAAGTCCTTAATCCGAAATTCTCATTCTGAAACAATGCAAGCAATTATAAAACGTGACCATATCCAAATAAAAGTGAATTAATTTCGAAAGAGGCTTCGTCGAATAAATTAATACGATTTTATTATTGAACCATCCGCTCGGCTCTGCATTATTTCAATTAGGTGGTTGGCCAACGTTTTGTCCGACATAATTAGAGCTAATTACAGTTGATTTCCTGAAGTGGTTCGAAGCAACTCGCCATCAGATTAACCCTAGGGAAGTTACGTTCAATTTAATTTGATATTTAACAGATATCTGTCAGGGACGGCCACTACGTTATTATGAATACTGCCTGTCTCTATTTGCAGAAAGAAACACTTAAGCTAACGAAATACACGCAATATATTATGTATTTCATTTATGTAGGTACATTCCATTTCGAAAAGTGACAGATGGTCCCTGAACCTCGCACTTTCAGACTTAACAAACCCATACAATATTATCACTTATAACAGTCTACAGTGCAGACTTTGACAGTGTTGTTGTTATTGCTTTGTGATACACGTGGATGTGCTGTGTATAATATACAGACATTTTGCCGGTGTTTTATAAACGGATACCAGTAAATGATGGAAGAAGGAACTTCCGCTGGAAGTAGCGCGAAAAAAAATTAAAATATCGGATAAGTTGTGTGGTACCCATAGGCAAAAACACGCGATCAACCCCAAATAAAATATATTTTTCGCTACCACAAGGTCAGGACATTCGACGGAAATGGTGTAAAGCAATGAAGAGAGCTGAGAAGAAGAACGGCCCATTTTCTATTATTTCGGGGTCTAATATTTGCGAGGATCATTTCAAGATATAGGCCAGTCAAATAGTACAGTAGAAATAGCTAAAATCACAAACTAATGGCTAATTCTGATTTTTTAGTTAGTATGTTGTTAAGGCCACTACCAGTAGTGTATATTCAAGTTTGCATCTTCGAAAGACCTGTGATAATTTCGTAGCGCTCCAAAAACTGCGACATTTTTGCACTTTTTTCGTTTTTTTACTACTATCTTCTAAACAGTGCGTTTGTTCATAAAGCATTTCATTGCGCATCAGTAGAATCAGCTCTGTTGTTATAATAGTTACCAAGATACAGCCCTTCAAAAATTGATATTTTATGATTTGGTCAACTTTCGTCCCCGGGGAAAATTTTGGTTAGTTGCCTCGGAAACTCGGGAACTTTCAACTCGGGAACTTTGGGATCTTTACCTGACCTGTTGGTCTCTGTCGATGTATATTTTGCCTATGCAGTGGCACCTATTTTATTTGAAATAGTTTAGCCGTATTTTTAGTATTATGACATTGTGTTCTCGACTTTCCCTTGCTAAGTTTTTCTATAGTCGACATATTATGGGATGTGAAGGATTTATGAGGTTCTTAGTTTTATCTATGGTTAGTTTTACATATGTATATAAAGCATGGGCTAAAAAGCGTGGTTACATGGTCCTTAATCTAAGTTAGTTACTTGGGTCTTTTTGTTTATTTCTGTGTTATTTTATTATTTCTGTCTTTATGCCTCTTTTATTGTTTGATGTTTTATCTATTTTTGGTTATATTTTGTTTTATTTATTTCTCATATTTTTATTATTTTCTATTTTCATGCTGTTATTTTTTGCATTTATTGGTGTTTATTTTCTGTTTTCTGTTTTTCATTCAATTTGTTGTTACTTGTTGGGGTTAGGACGCTAGGGTGTATAGATATAATTTAATGAAGGGTGCTTTGGTGGATTTCTAAATCTTACTATAATGGCTGTGTGTATAGTCCTGTTGGTGTGTGTGTTAAGTCTGTATGTGAATGCGGGTATAATGTTTGATTCTATGTATGTGCCCAGTGTTTGTATGCCTGTGTTTTGGTGTAATGTGGTGATTTTAGTGTGTGTTTGTAGTCGTGTATTTGTGGTCATTCTTAGTGAATTGTTTTGTTCAATTTGAGGTTGGTGTTTTTGATTTTTTGTGAGCTATTGATACCAGATGGAAGCTGCATATGTTAGAATCGGCCTGATATATGCTTTGTATAAAATTAGGGCTATTTATGTTTTGGCTTGTAACATTATATTGGCGATTCGGCACCGTCTGCCTTTGACCTTACATATTACGTCACTTATCTGCTTGGCAAATTTAAACTGGCGTTCGATGTTTACTCCTAAATATTTTGGAATAGTGATGTTTTTAATTGTTATGCCGTTGATGCATATTTTGACGTTTGGTAGGTCTCTTTTTCTGGTGAAGATGACGACTTGCGTCTTTGCCCCGTTGACTGCTAACCCCCATTTTTGGCAGTAGCCAACTACGAAAAATGTTGACCTGTTGGTCAACTCGGGAACTCGCCTCGGAGATTCTTATAATCCGAGTTTACATTTATGGCTTCAAAGACATCTTGGTAAATATTGTACCAATAGCACTGGATCTACAGTTGTAGCAAAATTTCGCGGTTTTTCGAGTGCTACGAAGTTAGCAAAGGTCTATCGAAGCGGCAAACTGGGATATACACTACTGGTAGTAGTCCTAATAACATATTTAAAAAATTAGAACTAGCAGTTATAGTGCTTTCGTTTGATATGCAAACTAATGGAAAGCGGTGCTCAGTGGCGCGCGCAATTATCCTAATATAGGAAATAAAATAAAAAACAATAATGTTCTCAATTTAATTTATAATATATCGAACAAATTTTTTTCAATATATTTTAAATAATTCAAAGCTAAATAATTTATTGACATAAAGTTTTGCACATATATGAAGATATGGTAAGCCGCGGACTGGAAACCCTAGTTCTTTCTATTCACAAGAAATTGTGGCGGTATACAATTTTACGCTAAATATCATTTTGTATTGCATAGTGATGTGATTTACGGCGTCTGTAGTAATTGTTACGGGTTTTCTTTGTAAAATGCCGCACAATTTTTTGCTCTAGTTTGTATATCAAACGAAAACACTATAGTTAGAACTATTAAACACTATATAATGTTGTATATTATAATATATACTTAGTAAGTATAAACTTCATGTAGGTATGCAGTAAAAACATAGTTTTAAGAACCACTTTTTTTTTATTTGGTTGAAAACTATTATGCGTATAAATTAGGGGAGAATTAAGTCCATAGAATATGCCTTTTTATGGTATACTCTTTAATATAATAAGTATACTGTGGTACAACAACAAAAAAATAGTTTTCGAAAAGTCGAGGCTACGATTTTTTCCATTTATTTCGATAGTTTTAGAAATAAATATTTTTTTTTTGCTGCGGTACAGTGTTTGATACAACCAGTACAATGTGGCACAAAAATCGTAAAATGGGCAGCTAGAATGTTTTTATATTATTTTTATATTATTCGGAAACTACCGCAAATACTACTATGCAAATTAGAATTTTAGTTCTAATGGTACATTGTTCGTACAACTAGTGTGATAGGACAAAAACAATAATAGTTTTCAAAAAATTGGGGCTAAAATTTTCATTTTTGTTTGTATTTTCGTAAATGCAATGCGAGTTAGATATATTTATTTCCTATATGGTAGAGTATTCGGTACAAATAGTACAATATATCACAACTATACAAAAATAAATTTTCAGGTAATGGAAACCACGTAAAAAAACTCACATTTTCTATTATTCACCTTAACACATGCAGTATTTTCAAAGAAATTAAAAAATGTTTTAGTTCCTGTTGAAATATTATATAACTTCACACAGGTCTGTATCACTGTAGCATTTTGTATTTACATTGCACAGTGTATCATTTCCATATCAATATAAAACCATAGCCAATATTAAGACCAAGTAATTTTTAACAGTAAAAATTTCGCCCTCAATAATATGATTGTATTTATCATTTGCACTTTATATACAAAGGCTTCCAATTCTTTGAAAGATTGTAATTAATTGCACATGGTTTAACGTTCCTTTCAGGTCCCGGGAAAGATTAGGCTGCAAATTCCATTACTGTAATTAAAACCTCTTCCCTCTTACTAATTCATCTTTATTTGCCACGTAACTTCTATGTAATGAATACTCAAGTGCGGCGCGAATTCTGATATTCACTTAGATAAACTAAGTGGGAGAAATGAACCATACAACATCACAATAACGCAAACACTTTGAGAGAGTTCCCAATGGATATAAGCAGTTTGTGGCATGATTGAATAGAGGCATCAGTAGTTTGCAGCAAATAATTTAGCATGTGTATAGCAAATAATTTCCTTCATGTGTACTTTCCTGAATAAGGAAACTTTAATTATCTGTATCTTCCGCCATTCTTGCAACTTCTCTGTATATAAAAATAGATGTTATGTGAGAATGTTCAGAAGATTGGCAACTGATATATAATATACCGTAGTGTATATAAAACAAAATATATGTCTTGTTCGAAACACCTGCGAGTTGATAAAATATGACAACTTGAGAACAATATAACTTTATTCATATAACCATATCACAACCTAGTATATGGAAATTAATATGCGTGGTGTACGCGACGTGATATCTTTCAGACTAACTGCCTAATATACAGGGTGAGTCAGTTTTTTGTAGACAAACTTTAACAGGGGATAGAACGCACGTTTTTAAAAAGAAAAGTGCCTATAAAGATATGGTCGATCTAGCTTCCTAAGGAAGCTACAGGGTGTTAAAATTTAATTTTTTTTTACATGAATGTGTAATATTTTCTGAACGGAATGATATATTCACTAAATATTTTACACATATCTTAACCTGCATAGGATCAACATGTTGTATTGTTCCTGTCGAAAATACTATAGTGGATGTTACTTTTTTCGGGTACTATTCTGCACAATAGAACTTTTTTTTCGTACGCCACTGACATTATCTGATAAATATTTCTAAAATAACGGCCCCTTAGTAACAATTTTGATCTCTTGTAATTTTGCTCTAACTATGACAGTTTTCGAGATATTGGCCGTTGTTTCTCTGACAGTGTAATGTCGTTATTATAATTTTTTTTTCTCGAATTTTCTTTATGACTTATAAACGAACGCTTAGATTTTTTCATGTTTGGGGGATAATGCCTATTAATTAAGGCGCATAAAACAAGCGGTAAGAATGTTCAAAAACTTGCACAGTGGCGGGGTGGAAGGGGTGCTCCACCCCTTTCGTAAACAGAACTTCTACGCCAAAGACTATTTAAAAAAAACTGTTATTTTCATTATCTACATACAGTTTAACAAAAATAATGTCCCTTCTTCTGTTTCGAAATTCCTGTGCGTTTCCTAGTTATTTTGATATTTAGTGTTTGATGTGGTACTAAATTAAGTAATTTATTTATTAGGTTAGCATTTATTTATTAAGTTAGCAATAATAATTATCGGCTAAATATTTAATTCTTTCAACGAAACCTACCTAAATATGGTTTGTTAAGGATTCTAAAAAGCCGAAATCTCTTTATCTCTTTCCAAGTAATTACAATTACAAAAAAAAACATTAGATGAACATTGATGTTAATGTTTATGGAGATATAAACATTTTTGAATTTATAGCAATATTTAATTAACAATAATAATTGTGGAATAAATAACAATTGTTAGCAATAATGATTTATAAATAACAATTACAAGAATTAATAACAATAACACTAGTACCTACATACATAAAATTAGATACTTTGTTCAAAATGTAAACCGTTCTTCTCAATACACATTTCACTGCGACGTATCATAGAACGTCTTAAGTTAACTAAATGATGCACCCTTATTTCATTGCAAGCATCTCTAATGCGACTTTGAAGTTCCTCAAGTGTATTAACCGGAGTGGTATACACTATTTCCTTAATGAATCCCCACACAAAAAAGTCAAGTGGTGTTAAATCGGGGGATCTGGGAGGCCACGCCACTGGACCTCCACGACCTATCCACCTCCCTGGATAGTTATTGTTTAGCCAATTTCTTACATTTCTGCCATAATGGGCCGGGCACCCATCAAGTTGAATCCAAGACTGTCTTCTTAAATTCAAAGGAATGACTTGCCATATATTACCATGGTGTTCTTCTAAAAATTGTAGGAAATTTTCTGAATTTACACGTTGTGGCAAGAAATAAGGTCCAAACACGTGGTTGCCGTAAATTCCAATCCAGACATTTGTACTAAATTCATGTTGAAAACTTCGTGGTCGAATGGCATGTGGGTTTTCATGTGCCCATACATGCAGATTGTGAAAATTTACTATACCACGACGAGTAAAACAAGATTCATTAGTCCACAGTATATTGGATAAGAAATCCCTATTATTTTGAATGGAGTTAAGAACCCACCTACAATAAGTAAGTCTTCGTTCAGCGTCACCTGGACATAAACCTTGAACAGGTTGAAAATGATATGGGCGTCTGTGATCCCGTTTTAAAACCCGGGAAATTTTACTTTGGGAAATACCAAGAGCAATAGCAGCACGTCGAGTACTTGTCGTTGGGTTCCTATTAAATTCCCGCAATATACGGTCTCTATCTCGTCCACGGTTGTTCTGTCGGCCCCCGGGTACATTTTTCAAACCCTGGTTAACAAATCGACGGTGGATACTCACAAAAACGGAATGATGAGGTTGTCGTCTATTTTGAAATCTTCTTCGATACTCCCTAGCTGCGTATCTTGAATTCCCATTTATAACCCGTAAATAAAATGAATGTCGGCTTGTTCGCTATTTGTAAATGTAAACGGCATGTTACACTAATTAAAATCTGGCAAATCACATAAAATAACTTTTTAATCTTAAAAATAATAATTACTAACAATGAAAATATTCAAGATGAAGCAAAATTGTTTGTAGATAAACTTGTAATACGTCAAACTGTCGTTTCAAAATATGACATAATGCTTACTTGTTTTCCAAGGAGTATAATATTTTGTTGCAATTATTACGTACAGTTACAAATACGCTAGTTTTAATTGGAAATTATTTAGCAAACAACAACAAAAATTGAAACAGAAATTGGTACATGCACAAGTTTAATAAAACTTAGAGGAAATTTTTAAGACTTTTGGCAACTGCACAATAATCTATTGTATTCTAAGTACATTTGTAATTTAACAGATTTCAACATATAAAAGTATTGTATTTGAGTAAGGCTTGATATAACAAATATTTATTTCGACTACATTGGAAAAAGATAAAGAATAAGAGATTTCGGCTTTTTAGAATCCCTAACACACCATATTTAGGTAGGTTTCGTTGAAAGAATTAAATATTTAGCCGATAATTATTATTGCTAATAAATAAATTACTTAATTTAGTACCACATCAAACACTAAAAATCAAAATAACTAGGAACCGCACAGGAATTTCGAAACAGAAGAAGGGACATTATTTTTGTTAAACTGTATGTAGATAATGAAAATAACAGTTTTTTTTTAAATAGTCTTTGGCGTAGATGTTCTGTTTACGAAAGGGGTGGAGCACCCCTTCCACCCCGCCACTGTGCAAGTTTTTGAACATTCTTACCGCTTGTTTTATGCGCCTTAATTAATAGGCATTATCCCCCAAACATGAAAAAATCTAAGCGTTCGTTTATAAGTCATAAAGAAAATTCGAGAAAAAAAATATAATAACGACATTACACTGTCAGAGAAACAATGGCCAATATCTCTAAAACTGTCGTAGTTAGAGCAAAATTACAAGAGATCAAAATTGTTACTAAGGGGCCGTTATTTTAGAAATATGTATCAGTTCATGTCAGTGGCGTACGAAAAAAAGTTCCATTATGCAGAATATCCGAAGTACCCAAAAAAAGTAACATCCACTATAGTATTTTCGACAGGAACAATACAACGTGTTGATCCTATGCAGGTTAAGATATGTGTAAAATATTTAGTGAATATATCATTCCGTTCAGAAAATATTACACATTAATGTAAAAAAAATGAAACTTTAACACCTTGTATCTTCCTTAGGAAGCTAGATCGGCCATATATTTATAGGCACTTTTCTTTTTAAAAAGGTGCGTTCTATCCCCTGTTAAAGTTTGTCTACAAAAAACTGACTCACCCTGTATACTATTTTATTTTAACAACATATATTCGACCCTTTGGTAAATATTCTACAATGAGTTTCCTGAAGCCATAAGTGAAGACCGAATACTGCTTACATTCCAAACTTAAATAATAATTATTGTTGATATAATATTCCATCACCCCCTCGCAACTATAATTATTTTTCAATCAGTCAACAATATATTATAGTCAACAATTTACTATATTTAGCGGCTTGGTTAACATGTCAGCTATCATGTTATTATATAAACCCGTTGATCATCAATAACCTTAATATAAACATGCATCAATATTACTTTACAAAACTTATCGCTTGTCAATACTTAATCAAGTTTTTAGTTCCAAGTTTTGGCAGATTGTTTCAACCAATATATATTTTTTTAATTTGCAAACAAAATTTTTATTCCTTAAAATTAACAAATTTAGATTGTCTATTACCTTGTTGTAAATATGTTAATCCCTTTTTTATGTACTTCCACAAAACTTGTCACTTGCGATTACACTTGTACGCGAACTAGTAGACTGCTGTTGGGCTCTGGTGGTGGTGTCATCTAGCGGGATATCGCTGCACTGCCTCTGGAATACTGACTGCCTTCGCTAGTTTAATTTTCTACGCCTTGGAATATATCTTCCCTCACATGTATCTCACTTGCTGCTCTGCTGTTGTTTCCAAACTGCTATTACTTGATAATCACTGTGGAAGTTTGTTTCCTGTTCTTGTTGGTATTATAACTGCAATTTGCCTTCACTGGGCAGGGAAGCTACCAAGCTTCCTCCTTTTATATTCGTAAAATCGACGAAATAATACATATATTATGCAGTTTCACTGCTTTGAAATCATATGTACTAGTATTACTGCTTACTTAGCACAAATTAACAATGATTATATCAAATTATATTTACTTTTTACTAATTTATTTTTACAGAATTGAAAAACGTGGCTGTTGCCTCGAACGCCGTAACTGGACTCTCTTAAAATTGATGGTTGTTGCTACCGATGTCCAGTTTTGAAAAACAGATGCAACTTCCTGGTTACCTACTTTTTTCTCGTACTGTTATTTTAATCTGACCAATCAGATTAGGTCATAATATTTGATTTTCATAATTACACTTGATACTATTATATCTTGTCTTGACCATCTCATATTGTAATTTTGAATTCTGAATATATTTTACGAATATAATTTCAACTTCTGACGTATAATTTTACTTTCTGTGTGAGGCGTTCCCTGTACTTTTATATCTTGATTTTTTGCTTATACTCTCGAAACCCTTTTCCACACTTTCATTTCATTACATAGAGAAATAAGCAAATAGACGAATAATAAGAAAGATACACTTACCAGTCTTATATCTGGACATACACACGGAAACAATTTTTTTCACAAAACAGATATGAATAGCAAAGAACTTAATAATAAATATATCCAGGGAAGAAACCTAATAAATATATCCAGGGTGAAAATTGTATTTTTTTTCGAATTTTCGAAAAAACAATTAATACATAAGACTAACAAATGATTTTAGTTTTGACTAAGCCAGCAATTTCTCTATCACTCCCTCTTTTAATGCTTCAGAATTCTATTGTATATGTAATTCAATATTTTCTAGCACATAGCTGGGAAGGTGGTTGTTTTAAATAGGTTCTACAACATTTTATGCATTTTAAAGTTTTACATCTTCTGGATAACTGTATGACTAATGCTTTTATATATAATATGTTCAAATAGAACAAATATAAATAGTAGACTAGGTTTGTGTATTCTAAGAGTTTGAGTTCCGTCAAAAACTGATGTCATAAAACGTCACTGCAAGTGTTGGAATATTAATATTTTAAATTCAAGTATAAATGATCAATGAAACAGGTCGTACACCACTCTGGAGATCCTCGATGAAGGTGAAAGAACTTGTACAACTTCTAAGTGGTTCGTTTCCGTATGTATGTCTAGATATAGGACTGGTAAGTGTATCTTCCTTATTATTCGTCTATTTGCTTATTTCTCTATTTAATGAAATGCTACAAACCCAAGATTACTTTTCACAAAACAAATATGATATATCTCAGGTAAAATTTTGTTTGAAATAGAATATGACTTAGTTGTTTACTTACTTTGTTTAGCTTATTTCTGGTAGATATTGTGGTTATGGGCGCCAGTTCACAATATATGTGACCCCTTGTGAAATCACTATTCACTCAGTTATCACTGAATTTTTTAGAAATTTTGAAATATTAATTTCTTTTTTTTTAATGAAAATTTTTATCTTTAATTTTTTTATATTAAATAGACCATGTAACAATATTTTCTCTAGAGTAGAGTTAAAAACTAGATGGCCTCCATTTTATGGTAGATGTCAATAAGAAGTTAATTTTAATATTTAAAGTTATTGGTGCACATATACGAATATACTCTGATTGGTGGAAATAGGCTACACCCTGCAAATCGCAATCACCATTACTATCATGAATAAGTAGAAATAAAGTTAATTTTCAATTATTTTTAAAATTTATTTTTATATTTATGTACGGGAAATTATGACGCATATATTTTTTATAACTCTTATAAATCAAGAAGCACAAAATTTATTAAATAGAAACTAAACTAAGAAGTTCAAGAGAAAAATTATAAATAGTAGACTAGGTAGTCGTTTTCTATGAAGTTCTCTGTCAAAACTAATGTCACATAAAAGTGTCACTGTGAGAATGGTAGCTGTGATGGCAAATTCAAGTATAAACTACCAATGAAATAAATCATACATTATTCTGAAGAGCCTCAATAAAGGCGAAAGAAGTTGTGCAACTTCTAAATGATTCGTTTCCATAATATATACGTCTAGATCCATCTTTTGTCCGTTTGTTGGCACGGTCCTCGGAATCCAAGGTCCAATGCCAAAAAAATTAAAATGGGACCCACTTGAAAATACAAAAAAAGAATTTTTAAATTGATTTATTAAATGACGGAGTTCTGAGGTAACAGACATATAAAAAAATACAGTCGAATTGACAACCGCCTCCTTTTTTGAAGTCGCTTAAAAATACAAAGCTAAATCATAATATCCGAAAAAATAGTATCAGACCAAGAACTGAACCTTGAAGGCACCACTATTTAGGCTGATAAATCAGAATTCATGTTTACGTTGAGTCAGTATCTAACTAATTTCAATTGGCGATGAATGTTTTGCTGGTTCTTAGTCAAAGAAGTAAGAAGTAATAAAAAGTTTTTATTTATTAGAAATAAATGGGGTTATTATTATTATTATTCGACTTTAAGGTAAGACATTTTCATAATTATTTGAACACCACATATAATTTTCTAATTTAATTAATAATAATAAGTAGGGAGGTAAACTGAGGAATATATCTTTTTCTTTCAGGAATTTTCAGGAATAAGTATTATTGTGAAAATTTGAATATTTAATTTTTTATTTTTTTTTAATTGCGTTGAAATTTGAAGCCATTATTACAAAATTTACTTCTAATAACGTTTATATTAATGCTTCTATCTATTATGTCAGTAATTTACGTAAATCACGTAAGTACCTACCTAGTTAAAATTAGCTACTGGTATGATATATTTCCCGTTGTTTAGGCAGGTTTCACAGCGGCAGCAAACTCTAGGAAGTTAGCAAATAATATTAATATCAAGTACGTTTAGACTAAAACAATCTCGCATCGATACACCGACAATAATTTTAATTACTGCCAAGGGTTATTTCATCGAAAATTTTGCCAATCATTAATTAGGAACCCGGTAAACGTTCATTCAAAATAATTAATTTCTATAGGAAACGCTGATAGATTTTCAGGAAATTCATGTAATAAAACAAGCCACCGACTTCTCGGATTTCCACTCGTAGTCTAGGGAACTACTATTTATAACGAACGGGTTTACCTGAAATAGCAGTGTTAATTAAAAGGTCAACAAATACGATATGCGGGGTTAATTAGGATGGTGAAGTAAACCCAGTGCTTAGATACCGAAACTTTGGAAGATGCTTTAGTTTCAACAGTTACAGCATGGGAAACTTTCAGCACAGATACACTTCATGTTTTAAAAATGTTTTTCTCTAAAATTACCTACTATTTCCATAAATCATAGTACCTATTAGTATTAGCTAAGAAATCTATTTGTTGCTTATATATTAGCTTATAACGCAGATGCTGTAAAATCTTAGACGAGGGTCATGTAGCGGATACGTCATCCTTCAGAGGGAATGTGTGTTAGAGGGGTGTAAAAGTAAATTTCCATATTCAAAAGACTCTCATGTTTACTAGTAACAAAACATGTTTAAAAATCCATCCAAATTTACAGATTATCCTTGGTAACATATAGGAATTTAATTACTTTGTCAAAAATTTTCATTATTCATTAAAATACGTCAATAAGAAGGTAATAAGATAATTTGATTTTCACTTATAATATCACAAGAGCTTAAATTATTTCCGGATATTTTTTTAGTCACAAATATTTTGAAAATTATCCCGAAAATTCATCATATAAAATCAACATCATAACAACATGATCAACATCATAACAATATTATCAACATCATAACAACATCAACAACATCATAACATCATCAACAACATCATAACATCATCAACATCATAACAACATAATAAAGGGATAATTTTCTGAATATATTCGCACCCAAAAAAAAAATTCAATGAATAATTTACGCTCGTGAATTGGGTAAAAAAATTTCACACCCCAAGTATAAATCAAAGTCGACATTTTACTATAGTGCAATTTGTATTTTATGTTAAATCAAACTTTATAGAGAATAATAAATAAAAATATATTATCCTATGTCGTATTATTAACAAGTACATTATTAAGTGGTTGTAAAGAAAGTAGATAAGACAGCAATGTGTAGATCATATAATATATATGTTTACCTGTCAAAATTTGTCCACCTATTTCTCGCCTCGAAAAAATTTCCCGAAATTTTTCACATCGAGAATAAAGATGTAACTGGAGAAGGCGGTATTAAATGGACACGCTTTATATATAAAGAGAGATTTTACATTATGATTTTATATTATAAAACAATAAATGGAACAATAAATATGCAAGTGGTTATATTTCTTTGTCTCATATATTTTGTTAGTTTTTCTTCGTATATTTTCAATTTTTTCTTGTATATTTTCTATTTATATATCTTGTATATTGTTTTTCATGCCTGTGTCATGTAGTGTGGTCAAAAATATAAATAAAGTGTCATTATTATTTTTATTTGGTATTATTAATGAGAGTAAGTAAGACCTATATTAGTTTACTTTAGAATAGTTTGAAATTAATTAACGTACCACCAATAAGATTCTCAGCTACAGACGTTATGGTATAAACTCTTTGGCATAGTGATAGGGAAATTCCTCCGGAAAAAAACGTCTATGAATAGATTAAGATTTCCAATAGGAGCGTCTCACAACGTAATTAAATTTTGTCATGAAAACGATTTCCGGCACACCGTTGAAATTCAAGACGACAATAGTAGTTGAGTGTAGAACTGAGCCAGTTTAAATTACACCTTCAAAGAATTCATTTCAATCGAACAATTACTTAAAATTAATCAATCCGAATTTGTGCATATCGGACGAACAGAGAAGTAAAATAGGGTGCAATCCCTTATCAGGAAAATAGTAAGACTGAATAATACTTTGTCTGTGTTGCAATTATCGTTGTGCAGCGGAGCAAATTATGGAGCATCATATTATGTAATGACGGAGACTATAATAAGTTTTAGTCTTTGTTGAATAATTAATTCCACGCCAATAATATAGACTTTAGAGGAATTCAATATTCAGTCTTCTGTACAGTACCTAGCTCAATATCCAATCTTCTATAAAGGTAGAATACGTTATTCACATTGGCTGGGAGGGAGTAGGGTATAAAAGGAATGCGAGAACAGGGGAAAAATGATCTTTTGTGAGCGCTGTATACAGTGATGTCGATCAGCCTCTGTAGAGGAGATAGAGGAACTATTATTACTGTTGGTTACCTCAATACACCTGCTAGCTCTTCACATTTTATACCCGCGCTACAGCATAATTATCTGCTTACATACCTATAATAAGTACAATATGATAGATATTTATTTAACTCTTGTTTAACAAAACACAACTGCTAAGCAACGTATAAAGTATAAAGTAACTAGATCACTTAAGTTATGCAGGTAATGCCAATGGTTCTGTAATCTCAAAACAAATATGTTTATTTGAAAGCTAACTGGTAGATATTCACCTCGTGCATCTATAAATCTCACAGTGTTTAATAAAAAAAATTTTGTGACGTCACATAACCTGGATTTAAGTAGGTAGCATTATTATTTGTCAGAACCATAGATTACATGTCTGAACGCGTAAATAGCCCGTGCCCACAGCTGTAGTTTTTTGCGCTTGGTTTTGTGGTTACGTTTTGTGCGTTCTCTACGAATTGTGTTTTGTTTTGTTCCTGTAAATTATTGTAAGAAAATGGGGCCAGGATTTTCTTAAGGAAATGCAAAGAATCTGCCGAAAGTTGATTTTAGCATGGTGGACGAGTTTTACATGTCAAATTTGGATTATTTTTCAGTAGAAGTCAAGTGTCAACAAAGTCAATTTCAACGTCCACTGTCAAAAAGCAGGGAAGCATCTTCGTCACGTATAAGTGCGAGCTTTATTTCCAAACATTTGAAAGAAAAAATTTCGATAGAAATCGTGCTCAAAAAAACATAAAGCAACAAAAAAATTCAATGAAAAGGCTCATGGTATGAGCATATAATATCTCGCTTTGTCTCAGTCCTGGAATTTGCTCATATAAATAGAGGGAGGTAGAAAGCTCGTAGCATCATCTCCTTGGCATTGTGTAGTTCCTCGAATGACCAATGATGAAATTAGCTAATTTATCCATCCATAAAATATTGGATATACAATCGAGTTCAATTTTCAAATATTTGTTAAGAAAAATCATACGAGATAGAGAAATCTGTCTCGTTAATTCAAACTGTAGTATGTATGTGCAGTTTCAGTTTATGTGAATATATTTTTAAGATTCCACTTGCAAAATTTCCAGTGGTGGTGTCATTTACAATCGTTTTATAATCATATTACACACTAAACACTACTTATTATTGGCGGATTGGTGATGGCTATGTTTTTATTTTCCTGAAGAACTTCTGTAATTTTGAGTTCGCTAATCATTGGTCAGCCTGCGCAGGAAACGTCAAATAAAAACTTCGTTTTTTTAAATTTGCCAAATAAATTACCATATACTTTCATGTGACCGAGTTGAAACCCTGCCCTAAAATCCATTTTCTCACGAAATCCTCGTCATCCAGTCGCGTACTTTCTATTTCATAGAAACATTGTACTAAACCAATTCTTGTTTGTAAATTCATGTTGATACATTTTTAAATCGTTGGATTTAAACTGAAATCCAACTCGTGACTTCCGTGACTTTTATTTTGAGAATAATTATCTAAATTGCCATGATTTTGTTTGACACTTGCATCAATAGCTGTCACGACAATTCTTTTGTTAGCAATTTACTTATACAGTACAATTTAGTTATTAAATCAAATATATTCCATATAGGCTGGTGCCTTTTTTTTTTAAAAAAATTTATTAACAGCCAAGGACCAGCCAGAGGAATTAGTTAAGGTTATACTTAAGAAAAAAAATAAAAGTTAAACACGTGATGAAGGGAAATTGTGAAATGGGTACACATTTAGGAGTTTATTGGGTGAATTATTGCGATGTTCGGTGAAACGTGCCACCTAGAGGAAAATGTCCTACACAAAAGTTGTAGATAAAAAAATATATAAAACTTTCACACAAAGCATTTTTAACATAAACCTCAAATGGTAGACACGCCACTGGATGGGCTCTGATCACAAGAAGCGGCGTTGCCTAAAGGTCGCTGCGGCAGCAGCTGTCTTCCATTTTCTCTAGAGCACTCATGGCACTTTTAGAATAATAATAGATCGGCTCTTCCAGCGTTTTATGAATGAACCGTTCGGTGTCCCCGTATTAATATGTATCTGAGAAAAACCAATATAATAACTTCTAATCAAGAACGTCTCAACATTATATATATTTATAATTTTATTATTTATGTAAAAAATGGATATAATGTCAATGACAGACTTTACTTTAATATATAGTGATGACTAGCTGGCCCAGTGTGTATTTTTATTTAGATATATTTTATAAATGTATATTATTATTATGAAGGTAAGGTAACAAGATTTTATCAGCAAACTGGAATGAAGGTGTCGCCATTAGTAGTGGATACTGGACAGGTAGTGGATGATGACGGCACCATCCATTAATTTGGAGTCATAGGTTGGACGGGGCTTTGACGTGGTTGCTCAAGACTCAAGACTCAAGACATTGCAATATCCCAGACTTGTTGGTTCGCGAAATCAACATCTGCGGCGCACAACATCACGAATCCCATTTCTAATGATTTTTTGCAGTGGTGGTACCTCGCAAAAAAGATGCACATATGATATTTTGTCATATTTTTCCGCCATTTTGGATTTTATTGACGGACATGAAAATTTTTAAATACCGGAGGGCTTCTAGGCTAACATTTATTAGTATAGGTACTCTGAGGTACCTACATATCAAATTTGGTGCTTTTATTCGCCAGGTAATAGTAGGAGAGCTGGATTGCGAGAATGCGTTGTATTTTATTATAATTAATAAAAGTATAATTAAATTAAAATAAACAGAGGGTAGAAAATTTAAAATTCTGTGATTGCGAATCTTAATAACTTGGCACTATTGGCAGCTAGAATGTCACATCAAAATGTGACGTTGAAAATATTTTTTTCTGGATACCTACCAATATTCTCCTGTCTAAATCTTAACGTGCCCCAAATATATTTTTTTGATATTTATGTAAAACAATTTTGAAACCGCCTGGCAGAATTTTAGACCCGACTAAATAATATGGCTTTTTTATTTTTAAAATCTTTAAATACTAAATTTCAATGTATTAAAATTTTGTAATGCCTATTTTTTGCAAAAAAATCACAGTTAAAAATTCAAGGGTTGGTCAAGCGGCTACCTACCCTTCAGCCAGGTCTTCAATGTTGTATTCAAACATTAAGAAAGAAATATTATACAAATTTTCACGGTACCTCAAATACCTACCCAAAATTACAACTTTAAGCCACCTCATTAAAACGAATAAGGAGATATATCGTGTCTCACTGATAATTCATCTCAGACGCTTATTTACTAGTGAATAAAGCTTAATATCTTTTAAATTATTATATAATAATTTAATATTATATAGCAGGTATTGTATACGATGAACATATATTATCATATACATTTATCATATAATATTTATCGAAATTATAAATTATTTTAGGCAAAATTTTACAGATTTATGGAATAACTAGCTCACTTCAAAAACCTATCTATTTGTTTGTATTTGCATCTACTTTATTATCTCAATTATATTGAATATTGCAATATACTATTAATAGGTACATTCTTAAAAATACGTCCCCGTTGAAAATGATGAATCTTATTGAACATGATTCCATCCATCGATCAGCGTAGATTGTCTGTGACCCATTAAAATTAAATGCGTCATTGAATGTACGTATCGATTTGAGAATATCTTTAGGACTAACTAGGGTTGACTGCCGTCCTTTTCAATAAATTCAACTAATTTAAGAGTATGGTTGACTTATAAAGGAACTTCTCAACTGGCTAATGTTAGTTTCCGTCGATACGGTCCAGCAGCCTTTGTGTCTGACTCCCCGGCGTCTGCCATCGGGCTGAGCGCGCGAACTATGGGAATGAAAGAAATTATCTCATCCTTAAGTGATTTCAGTGGAAGAAACTCGTTTATAAGCTGTTACTCTGCGAAATGAGACTAACTAGATATTAATTCATTAAGTCTAGCGTAGAAAAAATTGTATGGGATTTGTAAGTTTGTATTGGTATTATTTATCTATAAATTTATCTACGCTAGTTAGTCATCAAATTATAGAAGGTGATTATTAAAAATCTTTATCATTTGTTATACCAAGTGGTGAGCATGATCAATTCGTTCTACCTATTGAATGATAGTCCAGTCAATAAAAGAGGTGTAGAGTGCATGATCACGGACCTAAGCGAATCCTTCAGAAACTTGTTCAGAGTGCTTAGAAAATGAACATATTAAAAGTCCTGACGTCTAGGACGTCTAAGGTTCACTTTTGGGTTTTTCGCTTATATGTCAAAAACGGTGCGTCGTAGGGAAAAAATTGTCTTATACGAAATGCAAGCCCTTGAAATTTTCTACAACCTTCGTTCTATATACTTTTTTCGAATTTGTAACCGTTTTCGAGCACCACACCGGAAAATTGACATTTTTCGAAAATAAGAGTTTCACCTCACATTTTTCATCAAACATTCCTTAATATCGTCTAAGCTATTCATCTGAGAAAGAAAATCCCTTATTCCCTTCAAGAATATAGATACATAATATGTATATACAGGGGTTACACAAACGTGGAGGAGAAAGAAGTGGGGACCGTCTGCTACTTACACTAAGCCCTAATAATTTGTTTTTGGACTTATGGTTTCCACCTCTAACTTTGGGTGGCCTTATTTTTTTTTCTAGTATGTACCTGCACCGAATATCCCTTTTAGGAGAATACACTGACAGTCAAGATAAGAATAAAATAACATGTGGGATGAATTTCGGTATTTTCTCTAAAAATAGAACAATGATTTTCCGGAAACCCATAAGGCCAAAAACTAATTATTGGGGCTGAGAAAGTTGCAGACGGTCCCACCTCTTTCTCTTCCCGGTTTGTCCAACGAAGCGCCTAACACTCTGTATATATATACATATGTGTTGTCATGCTTGAAAGCGGATTAATAAACGCAGTAGACGAAATCATGTAACTTGAAAAATGGAAAATAGTATTTTAAAGATGATAAAAAAGTCACATATATATTGTAGGTACTTTTATTCGATTTCAATAATTATCATTGTTCTTACTCTCAATAACTTCTCAATATCAAACTCTCAACTTTCTCTGGATTCACGTTTCCATCTTCCTTGGCTGTGAGGGTCCTGGCAAGGGTTCCTCATCAATGGCATCCTCATCTTCAGTGGTTCAATGGTTCTTGCTGATGGGGTTCTGTTTCGTCTTCATCGTCGTCCTCGTCGTAAATAGGCAAGCCGTTGAGGCAATTCTCTTGGCAGTGGAGGCATGCCGCAGAACAGTTGAGCATTGCTTTTCGGCATCCACATTTGCCACGATCACAATCCTTGGTGCAGCAGCAAAGATCACTGTCTTGGGTGGGAGAAATGGAAGAAAAGCGAGGTTCACATCCTCACCAACAACAGCCACAGAACTGTGAGTAAATTGTTCCGCAGCAGTCTTTACGACAAGGATGTCAGCATCCTTGGTGGCCCGATTCCACTTTCGCTCCGCAAGTAACGTGATGACGTGACGTTTTAGCCAACATATTTTAATTGAAAACCTATCTACCTAGGGATCCTCGAAATATATTAATATACTCATTAAATAGATTATTTTTGGACGTCATTAAAACATTATTGAGAAGATTTATTTTTCACATACGACAAGAAATATTTAACATTTTTGAACATGTACTTAAATTAGTTTGATAGAAAAACATCCGCTATGGCTAAAAAAAATTGTGCTATGATGAAAAATGTGAGGAAAAAATCTTATTTTCGAAAATCTTTACTTTCACAATTGATCAGAATACCTATTTAAATATATCAAGAGTAGGATCTAGGAGTAAGCTGTGAGAAACCATACAATTCACAACACAAGGAAAGATATTACATAACATAATATCAAATTATTGACATTAATGACATAAATTAGTCGAATTTTGGGAAAATTTTGATTATGGAGGTCCGAATTGAATTCACTAAAAATCTTAAATCTATGAGCTCTATTTAAAACTGTTCTTTTATGAAGGTAAGCAAATGATAATTTAGAAAATTTTTCAAACGTTTTGATATCTCATTTTAAAGTCATGACTTATATTCGAATGATAAGAGAATGTACCTTAATTTTGTCTAACGTTGCTTCTTTATGCTTTTATTTTCATAACTTTGCTCTTGTTTGGGTATTTGATTACTTTTCAGCATACTCCGTCTATCTGGTTCTCTACAATTCAACAAATCTTTTAATCCTCTTCTCCCCTTATTTAAATCTGCAATCTGCTTTTCTTATTTCTATCTGGAATCTCCCTTTCTTATTTCTTTCGGGAATCTCATATTCCTATTTCTATCTGGAATCTCCTTTTCTTATTTCTCTCTGGAATCTGCCTTTTTACTTGAATTATTATTCTCTCCCGTGGTTTCCCACCTTTTGTTTTCTTGATTTCTTGATTGATTTTTATAATAGAGTCTATGCCATGTACTATTTTCTATACTATATGACTATGCCATGCACTTTCTCACTTTAGTTATAGAGTTTATTTATGCTTAGCATATTTACGTATTCACTATGCCGCCTATACCTACAGTTTACATTGCTAATTCTTATTTAATGCATACAATTTTTTTTTTATATATATATGATACATTTTGATACAATTCATATTTTTCTACATATAATACGTAAGAATGGTTGTATTCTATTTAAGAATACTAAAGGAATTTTGTTATAGTAGGTACCACATAAATATGGCTATGTCCATTGCGGCAGGCAGATTTACACAAGTGGAAATAAATAACTAAAGTTGAGCACTTGGGCGGTTAATTTTCATTGTTTGTTGTATTTCATAAGCATGAGTCGTATTTAGAGATATGTTGATTGTGTTTCCATATTAACTGATTTGGGTTTTTGCAGTTTTTGACCACTAATATTTACATGTAAGTATTAAATTTAACAGTTAATACCTTTAACGCCTACAGTACAAATAAACCACCTGCACTACACTTGCTACTTTGGCCATTGTACATCGGGTGTACTAGATACTAAATACAACCTACCACTGCAAAGTTTAAGTGAATAGAATACAGTAAATATAAATATACTCTTAAATATAATAAATATAAAAAATATCATAGTCCAACCGTCTAAGCATCGTAGATAATCAAATATGTGTAAAATCAAATATGGAAACAAAAAAAAATAAAACATCTTCTAATTCAGTGAAATGACAGTCATACTGCATTGACCGGGTCGATATGCCCTAATACAATATAACCGTACTTTAACTACAGCTGGCATCGCTATTTGTTAATATAAATATTCCTCATAATTCTTAATATCATGTTGAATAGTGTTATTAATACTCCATTAAAACGCATTTGTTTATTATCTGTGCATTTGTGATTATCACCACAGTAAAATGTTTGTAAATGTTTGACATATTTTCATCGAAGCCATTAATAACGACGGCTGTATATAGTCATAATATCACGGCGAGAGCAAGCGGTCGAAGAAACCTATAATAAATACTTGTCATACTATCAAATTCCTAGTTTAAAGAAACTGTGATAACTAGGACCCACTAATCAATCTCCACATTAAAAAGCACTTCTCATTAACAACCGAAATATCATATCGCGGCCGCAATAATGGATCCGCAGTCACGGTGGTCCCCTCAGCCACGGAAAATGTATCTTATCCCATATTAAGTGCTACGCGGAATGGCCAGATATGTCAAAAAACCAGACACATTTTATAAAACCCGACGTCCGTCTCCGTCCAATAAGATTGGCTGATCTTTTATCTCTCTCTTGGACGGTTTTTCGGTCGTGTCAGCGGAAACACACAGACATGTTTTTGCGAAAACAAAAACAACGGAAACGAAAACCGCTTACTGAACGTGCATCAAAGAATGCGCTGGAATTGTCGGGGAGGTTGTAACGTATAAATCTAGAATGCAGGGATTTGTTTACATTCTATTGTTTGAATCCACTTAACGATACCTTACTCTAAGAGCTTTTCGGTTTCGTAAGTTGATTTAATTGTTTTCTCGATCTATTATTATCTGTAATAAATAGTTGATCGGAGAGGAATTCTATGCACCGGAAAAGGCTATTAGGGGTCGTTATATAATTATTCTAAGTGTCTAAACACGCATTTAAAAGATACAAATAAGAGTATGAGGCGAGTTTTACCATATTTCATGCCGGATAACCGAACTTAGAACTTTACTTTTTCAAAATATTTTTAATGATATTTGTTCAAAGTGTATATTTGGTTTCCAAAGTGGTTTCCAAAGTCATCGGTTTTCAAAATGGTTTCCAAATGGTTTCCAAAGTCATCGTTAACATAAGTTTCATCCTGTCACAGCTTATCACAGTAATATCTAAAAACATTTCATAGATAAAAAATAGAGTTATTTGTATATCCAACTGTCAAATATTCAGACCGAAGAATTTTAATATATAAAAATTATTTGGGTATATATATATATATATATATATATATATATATATATATATATATATATATATATATATATATATATATATATATATATATATATATATATATATGTATATATATATATATATATATATATATATATTGTGATTTATATGTTTTATTGCAACTATTTATGGCTCTTTTATGCCCACGTTTGTGGTGACAAATTTGTAATATAGTGATTTATGTGAATCTTTAATACTCAAGATATGTTTAAAGTATTTTTATGGATTCGATAATTGAGAAAATGCAGTGATTGCACAGCGGAGAAACACCTGATAATCTTCCAGGATACTTACGTTGTCTCTTTCCCAGTCATCCTTCCCATGGGTGCCAGTTCTAAGAACACTTTTTTTTTTCACGAAGGTTCACTGCTGAGCTTTCTATGGTCAGTTAGAGGAGGTTCAATTAGGCTCTGTATATTATGGAATGTTTTGTCTTGACAATTGAAATTATTTCGAATGGTAAATGGATCTAATATTCTTATTGCGAACGATTGAAATTTAATATTATTTATAAATTATGAAAATGATAAAGCAGAAGCTAAGTATATATAGAAGTATTTATTATTATTATAAAATGGAAGTATGAATTGTCACTAGGACAATTCATACAATTTTAAAGCACAGCAAAGATAATTTATATTTGCAAGTTATATTGCAACAGGAAGTATGATTGTCGACAGGACAATAAAACAGTTAGAATGCAAAATATAAACTTTATATTATCCTACGCCAAAAACCTACGTAACCTACACTAATTACATGGGCCTTAGCCTTTGGAACAACGTATCTTTAAAATTAAAATTTGTTTTAAATAGTTATTACCTTGAGAAGTTCTTTTGTTAATCCTTTTTGTATACGACGCACAACACAAATGTTTATAATATCACCACACTGGCTTTGTTTACTTTAATGCTGGATTCTGCCTGCTGCCCTCTCTCGGAATAATGTTGCACTTTTATTCTGCGGCTAATTTCCTTAGCACACCATAGGCAAAAACTGTCATTTCTGCCTATGTCATAAATAAAATATTCTTTTGAAAAAGGCCCCAAAAATGGACGGAAACGTCAAGTAATATAATCAGTTGTTTTATTGCTCCCATCCCAAGATAAACCCTCCAAAATATATATATATATATATATATATATATATATATATATATATATATATATATATATATATATATATATATATATATATATATATATATATATATATATATATATATATATATATTTTTTTTTTTTTTTGTGAAAAGTAATCTTGGGTTTGTAGCATTTCATTACATAGAGAAATAAGCACATAGACGAATAAGAGGAAAGATATACTTACCAGTGCTATATCTGGACATACATACGGAAATGGACCACTGTACACACCGAAACGAACCACTTAGAAGTTGTACAAGTTCTTTCACCTTTATTGAGGACCTTCGGAGCAGTATACGATTTATTTCATTGATCATTTATACTTGAATTTAAAATGATCAATGAAATAAATCGTATAATGCTCTGAAGATCCTCAATAAAGGTGAAAGAACTTGTACAACTTCTAAGTGGTTCGTTTCGGTGTGTATAGTGGTCCATTTCCGTATGTATGTCCAGATGTAGCACTGGTAAGTATATCTTTCCTCTTATTCGTCTATTTGAGGAAAGATATACTTACCAGTGCTATATCTGGACATACATACGGAAATGGACCACTGTACACACCGAAACGAACCACTTAGAAGTTGTACAAGTTCTTTCACCTTTATTGAGGATCTTCAGAGCAGTATACGATTTATTTCATTGATCATTTATACTTGAATTTAAAATGATCAATGAAATAAATCGTATAATGCTCTGAAGATCCTCAATAAAGGTGAAAGAACTTGTACAACTTCTAAGTGGTTCGTTTCGGTGTGTATAGTGGTCCATTTCCGTATGTATGTCCAGATGTAGCACTGGTAAGTATATCTTTCCTCTTATTCGTCTATTTGCTTATTTCTCTATGTAATGAAATGCTACAAACCCAATATTACTGTTCACAAAACAAATATGAATAGCAAAGAATTTCAAAGCTAATATAAATATATATATATATATATATATATATATATATATATATATATATATATATATATATATATATATATATATATATATATATATATATATATATATATATATATATATATATATATATATATATATATATATATATATATATATATATATATATATATATATATATATATATATATATATATATATATATATATATATATATATATATATATATATATATATATATATATATATATATATATATATATATATATATATATATATATATATATATATATATATATATATATATATATATATATATATATATATATATATATATATATATATATATATATATATATATATATATATATATATATATATATATATATATATATATATATATATATATATATATATATATATATATATATATATATATATATATATATATATATATATATATATATATATATATATATATATATATATATATATATATATATATATATATATATATATATATATATATATATATATATATATATATATATATATATATATATATATATATATATATATATATATATATATATATATATATATATATATATATATATATATATATATATATATATATATATATATATATATATATATATATATATATATATATATATAATTAATGAAAACGCTTCCAGGATGCATTACACTAAACTCGATATTTCTTTGTGAAATCATTGACCCGCATTTGTGAGAGAAGCACATGACTGACTGAACCTTAAATTCACTTGAAAGAAAAAAAAATAGGGTCCTCAGATTTTTAATCAGAAACACCTGGACGCGAGCAACAGAAGAATTCGGGCTACAAATGAAGTGTTATATTTTTAGTTGGATACTAAAAGTCATTTCAAAGGACGTTTTGACACACTGTGGCTTTTATATTGCGCTTAAACTACAAAATATGCTGTCACTCAACTGTATAACGAGACAGTAGACGAAACAAGAAATTAAGGACATTTACTAAGCTATGCAGATGCTGGGATGCCTCGGAAATTCCGTCTTATGTCTTCGCGTTGTCCCTGTGGCGGTTAACTAGTCGTCAAACATTTAATAAATGTGCCAGTAAAGGGGAAAATGTAACTGGTTTTTATTAGTCATTTAAGAAATGGTAAATTACTTAGTCCGTATAAAATGATTTGATGAAGTAATACTCAAACACTAATGACAATATGAAGCCTGTATTCACACAGGATGATATTTGCGTTACGAGCCGTAGCGAGTTTTACAAACCTCGACGCGAGTATCGTCTACAAAGTTACCACAAAGCAACTGATAATAGCTAAATTATATGGAAAATATTGATATTTGTTCTCATTGTAAATAAGGGAGAACGAGGCACAATGGTCACGAGGCACTTTTCTCGTATATATTTTCTTTAAGGGAACTATAAACATTTCCTCAATTTTGTAATTGCTGGCGCAAATTATCATGCATTTGTACTTATTTTCAAACCTACTAGATATAGTAAGAAAACATATTTTCCTATAAAATATGACCAGTGTGCCCCCAAATCAGGGTAAACTGGTCGCGTCGCGGTCGGTGGGTTCCCCTGGTTACTGCTCAAATAATAAAAATAAAAAATTGTAGATACAAAATATCATTCATGTTTACAAAGATACGTTTCTGATACAAGCGGATCAAGTTTTCTAGTTATTGATGACCAAGCCTTAACCCATGATGAAAATTGACAAGTTAAGGTTTAAAGTAACTATATTTTTAGTACGGCTGGTTCCACTAATTTGCATGGGTTTTTGTAGGCAACAAAAACTGTTGAGTTTTTCAACAACTGCTACGTCATCAAGAGGTGGGAGAGAAAATAATTTTATTTTTCTCTGAAAAAAGTGACTCATCACAAAACTCATCAGATTTGATGATGTTTGAAAAAGTTTCCACGTTTAGCACATAAAGTATCACTTATTATCCTAACATCATAATACTCGTATGCTACTATTTGCTTTAACGAGGTTCATAAAAACTGCCTTTTCTCTATTATTCAGCCATTTATGTAATAAGATGTTGTTTTACCCAATTTTTTATTTATAACTGTATTGACTGTATCTCTTTACCAAATCCCATTTGCACAGTTGTTGGATTTTATGCTAAATATAAGCAATTTAAATTAGTTCTTTCTCCACTGGTTTTCTACAAGTCAATCCGAATGCAGAGTCTGCTAAGAGGACTCATTATTTTTTAATCAACATCAGCGTTTAACTCGCTTTTAATTAATCTTAAACACATGGTTTACCAGTGCAGAACGTCAGGATAAATGAAAGAATGCGGAAGTCTTCTGCGTTCTTGAAGTTAATTTTTTGGTCTGGTTTAAATTTAAAAGATTTTAGAGACTTAAATGCACGCATATAAACAGACTGGAGATTATGCTCTATATATAAAATATGAATGAAAGTGATCAATATAGAAATATGAATGAATGGCGCACCTAAGTTTTCCTTTATGAATAGTACTACATACTTCACAAAAAAATTACATAATGAATATTCGATTTGAATTTTATAAGTGTTTATTTTACAAGTCTTGGAAAATGGAAAAAAGCCGCTGTTCAAATCATGACTAGGAAGAAGAGGAAATTACATGCTCATATAGGTATATCGGCACCCAGGGATTATATTGTTCTTTATTCATTTTTTATGAATTTTACAGGAGACGAGGATTAGTATATTTTTGAGATAAATTTGAATTTTGCTGAAAGAAACTGAAATATAGGTAATTTTATATTGAAATTAATTTTTAGTGTAGTGTCCATTTATTGACTGCTTTTATGCTCTTTTTGTGAGAAAATAAATAGAAATTGACGAAGTGGAACACATTGTAGGGAAGTATACTGCAAGATGTCATTTTTGAAAACTGCAATATAATAATTTTATGTATATAACTGAATGTTTAACTTATATAAAATTTTATTTTTCCCTGAAATAACTACATTATTAAAGTAACTATATTAATTTAATGAAAAATACAAATAAACAATCACGTTCATAACTTACTCAATTTTTTTAATATATTAGTTTCCTTTATATTATTTTCTTCTTTTTCCATTTTTATTACCATGGTACCTTCGGCGTTGTCAGTTTTCTAATTTGTTGGTTTCATGTTTGTCTGTATTATACCATTTTTTGTATTTTGGTATGTTTCTCCAGAGCACGTCAAGTTTTGCCGGTCATAAGTTTTGTTCCTCCATAATGAAGAGCCCGATAGTTGATGCAAATATTTGGTTCCAACAAGATTGTGAACATTATGCGCGGCACGTGTAAGAGCATTTTTAAATGAAACGTTCCCAAACCGATGGATAGGTAGAGGAGGTACCATTGAATTGCCCCAAGATCTCCTGACATGACGCCATTAGATTTCTGTCGGGGATTTCTATTAGATGGGGTTAGTTGAAAAGTACAGTTTATGCCACTCAACCACAGGATCACTCAACCACAGGATATCGAATTTAAAAGAAGAATATTGAATGTTGCTCGTGAAATACCTAATGTTATTCGGTCTTCTGTGAACGCTTTTCAAGATCGAATTGATTTGATTGTAAATAGTGGCCACTTCGAACAGTTATTATAAAAAAAATGTAGCTTACGAGATTTCCCCAAGCAAAGTACTAAATTTTAATAAACAACTGCATTTTTTAAATAAATTCGTTTTTTGCAGAAATTTTCATTTGTTGTTGAACAATGTGTTTAAATTTGTCAACAAAATATTCTTTTATGCTGAAATCAGCAACACAATCCTTCACAGCGTAATTAAAAGATGCATTGCACTTTCTTTTGTCAAACGCGATTGATTAGCAGATTGTTTTGCAGTTCTCATTTTTAGAAAAGCATAGGTAACCATCGAAACTTTAATTTAGCCAATATCTGCGTTATTTATGACCGAAAATAAAAAAATTCTATTTTTGCTGTATTCAGCATAAAAAATCCTTTAAAATAAGGTATCACAAGGGGTATCGTGTCATTAAACATTTTAAAGTTGGAGTTCATGGGGGTTAGGGGGTTGAGGATGAACGAACGAAGACAACTCCTGTAGGTGAGAATTTGACAACACAAATCGACGCGTTTGAGATTTTTTCCAAAACATTGCTAAGTTTTATGAATTTTACTCCACCGTTTTGGACATACTGCATATATCTAATTGTTACATATTATACGTTTGGTATTCTAATAATTCGTATGCATGTAGGTATGTAATAAATATAAAAATAACATTCATACACATATATACGAGTACTAACCAGGTTCAAATGTTCTTGCTCTGATCTAGTTTCAGGCCACTAATACATTTTTATGCTGTTTGCTCTACGAGGGAGATAATGTATTTGAATAGCCTTAGTGGCACCACAAAAACCAATAAAATCACCATTTTTAATGTGTAAATGCTGTGTAGGTACGGCTGCCTTATTTGGACAGCGACGACTGACAAATAAATATAGAAAAATATCGAATTACAATCAGTAATAACTCCCTATAGGATTTCTTCGGTACGGTATGTAGGGAGAACAATATATTGTTAGCAGGGAACAATGGACTGTAAAAAGAAAAAGTCTACCTATTATTGTGCTGGTCTAGGATATGTCTTAACTTTACTGAGATATACGGTAAATGTTGGTTTTTGTGAATTCTGTGCAGTAAAGTGGGTTGAACGTTTTAAGAGCAATTTAGCATTTAGAGTGGAAACAAAGGACTGGTCCCACCTCCAACAGCCATATGATAGTGATATAGGGGTAACATTTCATTATCAAAATTTACGTGGAGACTAATGTACAGTTTTTTTTAAATTGGCACCAACCCCACATTGCGCGTTGGTGCCAAAATTGTAATGATTTGTTTATATGAAGGCCTGTATGTTGTTTAGCCAATTGAGATTAATGAGTTTATATGTAAATATTTTGAAATAGAGATATTATATTGAAATAGTATGAGAGAAAAATATTTTATTTGATTATTGGATACTTACTCTTACTACTTCCCTATTGAATTCTTCTTATTTTTTTATGGGCGTCAGTTCCTTTGGAGTCATGAGCACTCTCTCATCTTATAGGGGGTCTAATTAGGCTTATTAGTTCTTTTTTTATAAAATGTATCTAAATGATTTGGTGATAATGAAAGTTAATGACTCATCATCATTGAATTTAAACTGTATGTAATTTTTTTTATTAATATGTTAAATTTTTGTGAAACTCAAAGTTGAATTAGTTATATTGTTTAGTATTTTAAATTTATATCCCTGAAAATGCAAAACCAGAAAGAAGTAGCTGTGCTTGCATATGATTATGTTTATTATAAGATGTTGTTAAGGTGAAACGAAATTTTAGAACCTATCACTATCCTGCGAAAAATCTACTTAACTTAAATGTAATTACATGGGAATAAGTCCTCTTAAACAATATTCCTTAAAATTAGCAAGTTTAGATTGTTTATTACTTTGTAAAATATTAATCTTTTTTTATTTACTGCCACAAAACTTGTCACTTTTGATTACACTTATATGCGAACTAGTGAACTGCTGCTGATCTCTGGTGGTGGTGTCATCTAGCGGGATATTCCTGCACTGCCTCTGGAATGCTGATTACCTTCGGTGATATCTCTTCTGCGCCTTGGGATATATCTACTGTCAAATTTTTCTTACTTGCTGCTAGTCGATCTGCTATTACTTGGTAATCACTATGGAAGTTTGTTTCCTGTTCTTATTGGTATATCAATTGCAATTTTCGCCCACTGGGCTGGAATGCTACGAAGCTTCTCCATTTTATATTCGTTAAATTGACGAAAAACACTTATATATGCAGTTTCACTGCATCAAGACCATATTATGTACTAGCATTACTGCTTACTTACTCTGTTATTTTAATCTGACCAATCAGATTAATTCAAAATTATTGATTTTTATAATTACACTTGAAACTATCTATCTTATGACTATCACAATATAATTTTAAATTCTGAATATATTTATACTGTTAATTTCAACTTCCGACGTATAACTTCATTTTCTGTGTGGCTCTACTTTTATATTTTGCTTCATAGCTAAACTCTCGAAACCCTTGTTTACACTTATGCTTTTACATTAATCCTCTAATTTGGATATTGTTTATTAGTTATTGATATTTGATAATTATTAGTATGACGTGTCTATTGTAATTTCATATATATTTCATATATATCACCGAATATATATTTCATATATATTCATATATATCTTCACCGGGAAGACACTACGATGATTTACGTGTGAATCAGAATTTTATTTAATGTGGCACTGGACTTTTATAACCTTTTATTTTCTGACAATTTACCAACTAAAAACTTTTAACTACAACCAAATATTCTAAGCAAAATCAATCAATTCACTTACATTAATCCTTCTTGACTTATTGATTACTTGACTTATGTATTCATCCTCCAGAAAATTCCTAGTTGCCTATTAAACGTAAATATTAATATATTAGACGATGTCTTTCATTCTGGCTCATTTTAACGGTTAAATCTTTTATTAACCTTATGATCAAACCATTTCTACCAAGGAATAATTCCATCTAACTTCCATCTAATATTTAAAGTAGCATATAGAGGGAATACATTATTTCTTAATAAATCCGTTCTCTCTTTACTTTGTAATTTAACGGTAGTGAATAATTGAGTGTTTGTTTCGTTTTAAGTTTACATGAATCCTTAATGGAATTATGGGTTAAATATTATTGCTATCACGCAAACGGTAAGATTTAGTCCATGTTTCTATGGTTGTCATTAGGCTATTGATTTTATATCGTCAATTAGTACAGCAGTCAGTAGGACAAATGTGGAGTAGATTAAAAGAAGAAATAGTCACGTAAAGAGAAAAGTTTTCTGAAAAATATAATTGGTGAATTTATAATAAAATATGCTATATAGAGTTCTCCCAAAATGGACTTGGTTGATCATATTGCATGACATTTACATAGTATATACTCGACCGTCTCATATTCTTGTTAGCATCCTGTGCCGATAGAGTCACTTTGCTACATATTATGGAGGTGCTTCCTTACCCGGCAGTGTCCAGTTAGGATTCCTATTGCAAATTGTAGGTTTCCTCTAGATATTGCCAGATAATTCCTTGCTGTTTCTTCGCTGGGGTATGTCAGGAGATTTCTAGCCACCCGACAACTACTTATTTCATCCCATAACATTTGCAGCGAAACTTCATTTGTAGTTTCGCTGGAATTGGTATTATACTCGGAGGACCAGGCCTAAAAATTTTTAGTCAGGTGGCTTCATGATCAATTTGTCAGATTCTTTATTGCTGTTGAACTGTGAGTGTCCTTTGACCCAACATATGGAGATGTTATTCAACTGGCAGAAACTGACAAGCATCTGGTGATATTCCCATGTTGCCCCTTTAGTTATTTTATAATTTTTCAGGAGCAGTAGTGATTGTTTGCTATCTATGTAGATTGTGACTGTCTTGTCTGTTATTTGTCTACGAGCAATCTCTCCCGCGGCTATGGCTTTGCCTACAAGTGCTGTTTGTAGTACACTGGCATTATTCCATAGTCCACTTACATTTAAATTTCAGTCTTCTGAAATATATACTACAGCGTTCCGTTCTTTGTCTCTGATGACATATTTTACACCTTTAGCCATGGTCTCATATTCACCATTAGTTCGTATGGCGTAAGGTTTATCAAAGACAAACCTAGACGGAATACCATCTGCATACACCAGTAAAAGGGTATCGTCTTGACAGGCGGCATCTAGTTTGGCCACAGCTTGCGTTTAGTTATATACCAACAGATTTGAGGCGAGACATGGTAGTCAAGGCCACTTCTTCTAGATGTAGATCTTACTTCTTCTCGTTGGTATTGTTCGCAAATCTTCGGTTAGGATCCGATAGACAACTTTTTGTCTGTTTTGACCAGCTTGAGTTTTGCTGATATTTATTGACTCTTGAGCCACCAGACCATAACTCCGTAGGCCATCATTGGTCTCATGATAGCAATGTTCCGTGGCCAATTTGAGGAAGAGGAAGTCTAAGGGGACCAATGGAGCCTAAGTGCAGCAGATTTTTGCTCCGAAGATAAGGAAGGAAGAGAAGGAAGATAAAGAAGGGATATATTCTGGAGATACATTTAAATTTGCTTTTTGGGGTAATAAGAAGTGCAAGATAAAACAGAAATAATAAACATGGAAGTATGAAACGGAGATTAACCACATAGGAAGAAGAATAGAGGAATAGAGGAGGGTTCCCCTCAATGGTTCAACAGTAATGCGTTTTAGTATTTCTAAGGCTCATTAAGAGAGTTTTGATCCATTATATCCTATACTTGCCATAGAAAAACAATGATATATTTCTATGAGATCACTCCTTTCTACATGCAGTACAACAAAACGACCATAGTTGAGTATCCTTTCGTAGGTCTTTCGCAAGTTTAAATGAACATAGCAAGATGACAATGAACAATTATAATGATGATAATCATTAATTCGTCTGCAGAAAATAAATTAGGGTGGCATTAAAATTTTTATTCAAAATTTGCAAGAAAAGCACTCAAATATCTCAATAAGTAACACGAATAGGTGAAAACGATGCACAACAATAACCGAAAAGTAACAATAAGTTATCGCTATTCCTCTCAGTGTTATAGATTTTATAACTAAAATTACATAATACAGAAAGTATATATTATTGCTGATGGGAAAACTGTTTTTGAATAATCTATCGTATAATCGACTATTAAAGTTTAAAATAAATGGCAATAATAATTCCGATCAGATCCATATCACTAATATATTATACTAGCAAAATTCGAGTTCAAATAGAATTACAATTTCCCCAGCAATCAAATTCTAATACGTGTTGACTTACTCATTGAATTAAAATTAGCTTTGATTATAATGGCCATTGACCCATCAGTCGCGTAAATATTTCGAATGTATTGATCATACACTCACGATTATCCAATTAACATCGGCATTTGGCTAAGAATACAGGAAAATCGGCGCCAAAATATTATAAAAATATCATTAAAGTTTGTTTGTGCAGACAAGAAACTATTATTCAATGACTTTGAAGTTATTCACTATTATTCGCCATATTATCTGTCCATATCAACTGTTTACTCACCGATCATGTTAATATTAATTAAATCGTGCTAGAATAAACACTCGCATGTATATTTGCTGAATTTACACAGGTCGCATATTTATAAGTTTACGACGTAAGTTAGATTTTTAGAGCTCATAGCCGGCAAAAATTATTAACAAGCGATGCATATAGCTTCACATCGAAATTGTTTACTTCTTACTGTTCATCGAGTTTTGCTTAATGAAAGTTACTTGAAACAATTTAGTAATATATTGTGTGTTTTATTTAAAAAAATAGCCCTTGATTAACTTCCGGTCACCAGAAGTGACAAGAAGACTATATTTACGGTAACAATTTTTCAAAAAACAAAGATATTTTCTCCAGGTACGTCTAACAGGCCCTCGAGTTTGGAGTGCCCAGTATAATGCAATATAATTTCTACAATAAAAGCGGTATAATTTCTGTGGATTTCAAAAACATAGTAGCCCGAACTTAGTAGGCCGCTTCTGAGTATAATGTTTTATTACTCTTTCACATCCAAATAGACCATAGTATCCATGGATAAGATTAAGAAGATGAACTTGCGACCAACACAAACTTAATTTTTAAATCAATAGCTGAAAATAGTTAGTAAAATAGTAGTAAAGAAAAATTTACGTATTTTTTAAATATGAAATGAGAATGATAAGTATGGTAGTGAACATTCCACTCTGCGCGAATTGCGAAACATGTTGAAGTTTCGAAATTCCAAGTGACGCAATTTTCGCTAAAAAATCTGCGATGAATTTACAATCAAAAATTATAATTTTCTGGTCTGGTTTTTTGATCAACATTTTTCAGACAAATTACCAATTCTTCTTCAGTGTCTTTATAAGTGTAGCTAATTTTTTATGTCTCTACAATCTGATAGTACACATACCACTCTTATTTGAAACCCATGCCTACAATTTTATTTAAATCTTTTAAGAAATCTCTTTTTAATTTACATTTTACTATAAGAAAACGTCTAAAAAATAATATATGTCTCCCTTACTGTCATGTCTTTTGAAAGTTCTTCATTATTGTTACAAATGTGCAATACAAACCTCCCATTTTCCTAAAATATATCGATAGTATCGATTCTCGATAACTTATTAAAAATTATGACCACTTTATCTATGCTATATTAGTGGGTGTGGTAAACAGCGCAACTCTTTGAAGACCAAAGAGGAACGCTATAATTAGTACCACGCCTTAATATATTTCTTAAAGGGAAACATAATGAATACATCATTTACATTATTATTTAATAATTCATTAGCTGTTGCACGGCTTCAGTTATAAAATTTGACGTTAAATATTAGTATCATTTAATATACCTATGATTACGGGTCTTATAATTTACAGCAATCGATAGGACGTGAAATTATTAAATTTATTTAACCTTATAAATGTATGGGATAGCATATCACTGAACAGCAACCTAATTTTGATCTTACAGCACTAATATGAAGAATGGCAATGGACTATCGATAAATAAAAGATTGAGCCCATGTTTTGCTCCGGGCGGGTGGAATGCAGGTATACGTCGTGGGTGTGGCGCAACAAACCCATAATCGTAGAAATGTATAGGGAATATAATAATACAGTAATAATTGAATAAAATAAGTGCTTTCACTGTTGGAGTCTACTTTCTGAAGCAATTCCTATATTTTATTTTCCAGTTATAGTAAGCTATATAAAACGTAACTATTTTTTGTTAATTCCTCTGTTGGTTGAAATATTAAAAAAACGCTTTTCACACGGTTCTCAAAAATGCACCCCAAATTTAATAGGACTTGTATGATTTTATAATATTTAGGTGTGCAATAAACTGATGAAAATACGAACTAGTATATTATTCTAGGACCAATTAATGACAGCCATTATTAACTTAGGGCGAGGTTTACGTTACGAGCCCAAGGCGAGGGGCATAAATCGCCCTAGGAAGTAAGGCAAATTAATTGCGAGTTGATTACTATCATTTGTCCACGACCATTGTACGCCTTTTATCTAGTTAGTTGATTTCCAGTTTTTTATGCGTTTTTGTAAAATGCGAAATGCAAAAAAGTAATTTTTCTATTAAAAAAGGCATCATTTGGCACGATCGGCGGTCACATAGCCACCTTGATTTTAATTATCAATACCAATATTCGGATCGATGTGTGCACGTTGCCATAGCAATCAAGTGCTGTATAATGATTATCAGCTGTTATTATTTAATACTATTGTATAATGACTCCACTATACAACACTTTTCAAGTAAATTGTTGAGTTTCTCTCAAATGGTCGTGGACAAATCCTTTACCGCAATTGTTTCTAAATCACATTTTAAATGTCTATAGGTATAATAAATACAACATATTATTTATGGAAATATGAAGCGCTTCAGCTATTTCAGAAAAGTTAAAATACCGTTTCTCTATAGAGAGCTTACTATTGACATACGTATATACACATTCTTGATGGCTATTGTTAAGTCCCCCTTATGTCACTTAAAAATATCAATATTTGTAGTCAGCAATAAGTACATAAATAAATATTTATTTTCGAGTGCGAAGTAAAAATACTGTCTACCAGACATCGCTATCTAAGCTCATCACGTTGGCTGAATAACTTGGTGATGTCATTTAGTAACAATCGACTCATTTAGAACATATTCAGTGATATTTTATGGATTTGTACCGAAATATTCTTAAAATGTATATAATCTATAAAATACTTCAATTTTTGGCAAATATCCGGCAATTTGCCGGCAAATATCCGGCAACATATTACAGATAATTCTCCTGGTGTTTAGAAGCTAAGAGCTTTTACAATTGACATAAGTGGAAAAAGGTGTCAGGTCGCATTAAAAAAAAGAATTTTTGCGATTTTTAAACTTCCCTGGTATAGATCTAACTACCAATAATGGTAAATCCTATATTTGTAATCTCTCAAAGACGTTTTTTGATGATAAAGGCGCCATGTGACATATACAATGAAAAACATTAGTTGATAAAGGTGTTAAACATTTATGACACCTTTAAAGAACATACTCAATATTTGTTACAAATAGTGAAAGACCATCGCCAAAAACATACTACTTTTAATAAAAAAAAATATTTATAGAAACTATTTTAATATTTGTTTAAATTTAAAAAGTTTATTTAAAAAACATATTTTATTTCTCATTAAAATAATTGTTATTTTAATGCAAGATGGATTTCTTAATTTTTGTCCAATGAAAATAAAAAAATCCTGTAATTTCTTTGTTGGCTTAAAATTTTTGGAAGCCGTTTTACACCACTAAGCTCCGGAAAAATGAAAAAATTCATCTTGTAATGTGCACAATAATCTAGTTTCAGAAAATTTTGTATTTTTTTTAAATATTGTAATAAACAAAAGAAAATAGCCCAAAATTATCTATATTATGAGGTATTACTCATTTAAACGCGTTTTGTTAATTTACTCAAAACACTAAAATTACCACATGACACCTTTATCCACTTATGTCTTCAATTAATAAATCACTAGTTCTTTGGTTTATTTCTTATTCATATTTTTAGGTCCAACTGCGTGGCGACCAGATCATCAGGCTTAACGCATATGGACTTGAAAACTGAATATATTTCAAAACAAACTGTTACTTATGATAAAATAACTTGAACGGGGGTTTCCAGAACATCATAGAGGCACCTTAACACCTTAATAGACGCGTTGGCTCTTAAGGAGGCCTCACCAATGACCCTAGCTCCACTAGAACCGATTGAAAAACGAAGCTCTAACTATGAAATTTCATTAATTTTCTGTTTCATTATTTTGGCTCTCAATTTTATTTTTGATTATTTTGTAATAATTATTAAGGAATATATTGGACTAGTTGACTAGTTTTAGTTAATATTGATTAAAGTGTTTTGTTACATAAAATACATTTTTCATTCATTTCTTCTACATACTTTTCTAATTTAAAATTATCAACTCCCGCAAAATAAACCTATGTTTACCTCACATTATAAACTCGATTTCTCATTTATCCGAAATAAGCTCATTAAATATTTGATAGGCTTGAATAGAAACTTCAAAGAATAATTCCAATGATTGTTTTAAAGCACCTCTTGTTAAATTTTTAAGATATTCGCTAACCTCAACAGAGTCGTTTTCAGAAGAGTTGGTAAATTGTATGAAAAATCTGAATTTGTAGTAATGTATATTAACAATTTTCACAACCATTAACAAATTTTATAACACAATGTGCATAATATCCGGAAATATAAAATAGTGATGATAGTACTGAATAATTCAGTTTAATGTCAGACAAATTAGGAATTATTTCGGAAAAGAAATCGATATTTTCAAACATGTCAAACGAAGAACCATCTTTTTTGTCTTTGTCATTAAATGAAAACTTTTTTAAGGAACATGTACCAAACTTGGCCGACTTTACTGTAAGAAGACTTAAAACTTTTAATATTTTTTCTGATTCAAAGAAAAGGACTGAAATTTTAAAAAGGAAATGTAATACATTTTTCTCCTTAAATTTAAGTAAAAAGTTGTCGAAATTTGATACGTTATCACTGCAAACCCATTCCTGATAAATAGTCTCGTCCCGATTTGCTAACTCCTGTCACCTTTCGTCTGGGTGTTTCGCCGCTTAACAGGTGTTTTTTGTTTAATATAGGACGGTTGATTAGGAAATATTGAAGGAATACCGTTTTTTGTAAGTTTTGGTTTCTCTCTAGGAACCTCCAAGATAGAAACACCGTCCCTAGTCATTGTATTTATTTTTATAATACACGACTTTGAAATAGAGTTTTTTACTAAGGAAAAACGTACAACGTTTTACGAGTATAATCAACAAACACTAGAAGCAGCGGACGACGCCTTAACTAACTACTCTGTTGTATGCGTGTTTCGTTGATTCCGTTGATCTTACTTACTCTATTTAACTTACACATTCTGTATATCTCTATCCTACCATATCGAGAAATACGTAGGGAATGATTTTTAGAATCCCGGGATACGGTACTTCATAGATGACTTAGTGTATGTGTAAAATAGTGTAAAATCATTGGGACCCGTCTTGTGTCGTCATATTTTTTATCTTCCCGGCCTCTACCTTACGAAGGTCACGACTTGACTATTAGTTTCAAGTGCAAAATAACTTCGTAAGGTAACGATTTTTTTGAAATATGCTAAAATGTAATCTATAGGTCCACACCTATATAATATCCTATCATATTATATCACATCATAATTAATATTATTTACAAATATACTTGGACTATAGTGCGGAAATACACACCACAGATAATAGAATAGTGTAATTTAATATGACCGCTAATCTCAAGAATATATTTTCAAGTCTTTAACATAGAAATACACTTCACAATTTCATATAGACATAAATATTCAATCAAATCATCAAAGGTAATTAATTGTATTGTACTTGCGTAATTAACTATAATAGAGACAATATGTTACAATATGTTAATCGACTGTTTTATCATCGTTAGATAAAAGGTATTAGTAAACAAATATCTTCACATCCAGCTTATCTAGCTGGGCTATCCCGTTTTTTATAATATTAACCATATGGTCGTAATACCCAAGCTTGCCGAGATAGGTAGGTGGTTAAGCGATATCCCACCCTGTGTATATACATTAATATTAAAGTCTGATACCGAAGCATGGGCGTAAATCTAATCCATTTAATCACGCAGGGGTGCCGCAAGGCAGTGTCTTGGGACTTTTATTATGATAAGCCTATTACAATAAGATCAATCAACGTTTTAAATTGCCATAACACCACATGAGAATATATCTATTTTGCTCAGCCTTGTCTCCAACATCTTTTATGAATTGTGTTGAACATTAAACGAAAAACATATCGAACATGATTGTACATTAATCGCAAACATTATACAATAAATTTGATATTAATTACAATGAATCTTGAGACAATTTATTTTATTATAGTTTTCTTATTAATTTTGTGCCTCAAGGAAGTAAAGTTTTAGTTTATAGTTAAAATTCATAATCGTAAAATTCGGCCCTGCAAGACTTTTTACCTTTTGTTAGGTAACATTTCAATGGGAAAACACTGGAAAACTTTCTATTATGAATGCCGTATTATTTAGGGAGCCTGTTTATTAAATTTTCTTTATTTTTAGCCATTAATTATGCAATATTTGACGCAGTGTATTCATTTATGATATGTATGATTTTCTGTCAAATTCCAACTTCCATCAGTAGCTGGCAACATTTCTAGGGTTCAAAGTTCTCCAGTAGAGACAACTTTGGATTGTTTGACTCAGAAGTCCAGTCGTTACCAAGAAGTTTTACGCGAGTTCGAATTGGGTTTTGGATATTGCCAACAAATAAATAGAGTACACTTTCAGCACTTAATTTGAATCAAAATTAGTTGTTTTAGATCATTTTGTTGTTTCGATAAATATTTAGTATTAAGAAAGGTTATGATGTTAAATTGCGTTTTTCTCTCGAAAATATTTTTATGTAATCAACCTAAAATTTTATACCTCTGAAAAGAGCAGAAAAACTGCCCAGATAAGTGAATAAAAAAATTAGGTTGCCATTCCTGATGGTCCCTGATGGTTCCTGATGGTCCCGAGCCCGATGGTTTTCTAAATACACTCCTGCGTGAACCAGATACATAAGGAGAGGATAACTGAATATCTGCAAAATAGCAAAATATCTAGTCTTCTAAATCTCGAGTCTCGAGTGTGTGAAGATATTAAAATTAAAATTAATCACATATCAAATTATTTAAGAAAACTTCAACAACAAAATCGGACAAGGAACAATTTCATCTTTCACATACAGGGTGCAAAATATACAGGGTGAGCCAATAAAAAATCGGTGAATTGCACTCGAAAGACATTTTGCTAAATACCCTATTTAGTTTAATTTTTATTAAAATGCAGAAAATAAAACAAAACAGGAGATGACAGAAGACAGAAACACAGAAATGCATTGATATTAAAAAGAAAGCAATATTTTTATTTTTGTTTATAAAAAGCAATTATCCAGGCTTCCCCAGAGATAAGTTTGCTTTCTGTGATTAAATTATTTTATAACTTTATAATGATAAAAACGTTCGGGATAAAAACTATTATGTTGTTATTTTATACTAAGTATAAACACTTAAAAACTGTTATTTCATAAGCGTATGGGCGTTTAAACTACTCGATAGAGTAGCTGTAAATAAATTATTTTATAAAAGTTTTATACGAGTTACAATGGCAGTTATATAGTTCTGCTACATTTATAATATAACTATTGTATTAGAGTTGTTAAGAAGAACAAAAACCTATCAAAACATATCAAATTCAAAAAAAGCTGAGCCTCCTAAAAACAAAATCGACATGTCTGAGTCTTTTCTACAAAAGTTGATACGTTTTATTTATTCCAACCTTTCACGCTCACTATATATAATCCTTGGCTCTAAGAAAAATAGTAATAAATAATATATAAAATTAATAATAGTAATAAAAGTTAACAGTAGTTGGTGGTGGCTCTATAATGAAAATATAACATATACCTGTTTTTGTGCGCCTGTTGTATTTACTTTTTTATGTCATATTCAAAGACTGGTTATTGTTATTAATATGACTTAAAATTATTAAGAAGATAATTACAAATTAAAGCTCTGGTCGCTTAGTATCAACGTGAAAAGAAACGTTGCATCCTGCCCGCTAATGAACTGGATCTGTACTTTAACTAAAAATAGAAGTAATCCTTATCTCAGCTTTATGTGTTACATAAATAACCAACAATAAAGAGCCAGAGCAACCATTCGCAATGTGGTGGGTGTATTTAGTTATGGCACTTGAAATAATCCCAACAGGAAAACTATACCCGAGGTGGATGCGAGTCATTGCCTAAGTGAATTATTGACTAAATACCACTTTAAAATCATAACATTTACGTTTGTCTTAACTGCTGAGAATCGCGTGTAATTCTACCGTATCGTGTTGCGACCGAAGATACTGTGTTGATAATAAATGTCAGTCTAATTTAATATAATATTTCACTTTGTCCTCGTTATACTAGTATATAAATGCATGTTGGTAAGTTGCTTAAATAAACAAATACCCAACCGACCGCCCTATGCTATAAGTACGGATGAACGAAGTGTAGAATTCTGTAGTGCGTTTTTCTCGTAAAAAACGTAACCTAATATAGTTTGATAGGATTTGAATTAAACCTTGTATATACAGTTTTTATTGTTTGAAATATCTTTAAATAAGGAAGTATTTTTAGAGCTTGCAATAATATGCTTAATAATGTGGCATTAAGGCTGTGTTGCCGAAATAACTGTGACAGCAAGAACATTTTTTATTATCTCTCTTTAAGCAATTCAGTAACTCATTTCGTGAAAACAAGAACATCTGTGAATATATTAGCCGGTCTAAATAAATAATCTGAAAATACACCCATTACAGAGCTATGGAAGCATTTGAACATTATGCGCTAGCTATTCAATCTAAAAAGGTCGTTTGAACTATGGTAATTTTCATAAGCGTAAATATGCCATGACTCCACTTCCTCCGCGTTAAAGTTTCTGTGCCACTTCGAATTCAGGCAGTCATTTTTCTTATTAATTCAAAACACTTTTAAGCGAACCCTGTTCACGCTACCCACGACATATGTCTCTTACATGTGAAAATGTTTAAAGTTAATGTCTGCCATCGGTGATGATGAATAAGCCAGCTTATCCTACACTTATCGAAGGCTGGAGTTAATTTTATCCCTTTAACTAACTAGGTGTATCGTTTTTAAATCACTTATCTGGAATGTTTTATCTTCAGGGAGTTAATTAAGATAGCTGTTAATAGAACATGTTAATGTTGTTCTGTCCAAATTTATCATTTTGTTTGAGTAGGGGCCCATTTTATCTTTCTTAGTCCTTTGTAATTTATTTCAGGAAATTTTATATTTATTTCAAATGGGTGAAGCGAATGACTTTCCGCATGTTGAAATGTTGAAATGATTGTTCTGAGAGCACATATGCATAATCCGGAATTTTATGTTGGTTTAATGGAAATATTCCGCATACCTCAAACCCAGAAACTGCATTTTGGTTGGTCGCGGCTTGTTTCCATGCCTGATTTAATAATTCTCCAAACTGATATCTTGTAATTCTACGTCCAGGGTGATTTCGGATCCACGGCCAACAAGTAGGTACTGTTCCAATAAGTCCTTAATGGCTTAAAAAATGACCTGTCTAGAGGTTGTAGCCAGTGCTTAGTATGACTTGGTAAACAGAGTACAATATGAATATTATTTTCGGCTAAAAAGGCCAAACATGTCAACATCGCTCCAATGGGAAGCATGCTCATCAAGAACCAGCACAACAGGACCGGGCCCTTTTCTAGGTAAAAAGTGATATTTATCCATGATGCAAAAATACTACTTTTAACGTAGGCTGAATCCGGCGACATAAGAACAGTTGAACCAGGTGAACTCTTTTCTCTTATGCTTCCCTTTAAATATAACGTAAGGTGGGAGATAATTGCCTTCGGCATTGCAGCATGCTATAATACTTATAGTCTCTTCTTTCTCTGCACTTGTCTCTGATTGAACATCCTTGGAGCCTTTAGTGGCAATAACTTTGCCATGCTTATTACAAATCTGCAGCCCGGTTTAGTCCATATTAAAAATTTCTCCTGGCTTATCAAGCAAATTGTGAGTTTCCAATGTTTCCCCAAGTAACTTAAAATATGGATCAACCTCATTATGAGACATTCCCAGCGAACAAGGAATAGATCGACCCTGAGCCACTCTCATTGACAAAGTTGGCTACCTTCTCAAAAAAAGTTTGAACCAGACATATAGCCTGCGAGTTGAACATCTTTATTAAATCTACACTTTAGAGCGTTTTTTGTAAACGCCAGGTGCCTAACGTCGTTTGATGTCGGAGCGTAACCAATTTTTTCTAAGCTTTGTATGTAGGAGATCAGCCTTTCTTCATCCTCTTTTCCTAAACATCCAGTAGGACCCAAAGGACCCCTTTCTAATTGATTAGTGCGGATCCGCTCTAACAAGGTACACAATGGAATTTCAAATGTTGTAGAATAGGACACATTCCTTGTATTTGATAGGTGCTTCGAGTGAAGTCCAAAGAGTGCAACGCTATCAAAAAGGAGTTGACAGTACTTCCATGTTACTTACTTCCATTCATGCAATAAAATACACCATGAAGAAGCAGACGTTATAATTATACAGCAGGATATTTGTCTGTCAAGGCGTGCAACGAACAATATCAAGATATTACCTGGTAACATCGACGTTTTTGTTCTGCTTGTACACTTTTACAGAAGGCTAGTCAAGTCAAGCTCTCAGATATAGCAGCAACAGTTCATAATCTAGGAACCCAAGCAAACTCATTGTCTCACAGGTTGTGATACCACTTCACAATTTTTTGGAATTGGAAATTGTAAAGCTGTACAAGTTCTGAGATCTGGCATTGAAGTTAAGCATTTAGGTTGTGTAGAATCTCCAATGCAACAATGCAGACTGCACAAGCATCATTGCATATTGCTACAGCTACAAGAAGAAAGTTCACAACATGTCAGATGATCGATACAAAATGTGGTTATTTAAGAAAATTCCTCCTAAAATTAAGAACCTCATTCCGACAACAGGGGCATTTGAACTCCATATAAAACGACGCCATTTTCAAGCTTGCATTTAGAACGTAGCATCATCTTCATTCACTCTAACTTTGGATCCAACTGATTATGGATGGATAAAGAATGCCGACACCCCCCTGGTACCCATTCAAGTTGCAAGTAACAAATTGTTACTTGGTGGTTGATACCACCAGAATTGCTGAAAAGTTTAAGTGAGAAGCCATGTTCAATAGCAAATGTTGGTATAAGTATACGCCTAAATATTTTACAAATTGAGCATTTTCTAAGACACTGACGTGCTGCGTAGATTTATTGTTTCTAAGGCAAAGGTAGACTTGCGACTAGTCAATAATGCTACATATTTTATTTTGGAAATATTTAATTTCAACTTATTATCATCTAGCCAAAGTTTAATATGATTCAGAGCAACTTGATATTTTCATATACCTTTTTCCAAGCTTCACCCCATTACATACCAGGATGGTGTCAATCTGCATCATATTATGATATTTCCACACCGTTTTGGACACAAGATAGCGGTTTATTGTAAAAAATGAGAAATAGTGTAGGACCTCGAAGAATACCTTGAGGTACCCCTGTTTTATAGTTTTTTAAGGAACTATATATCCTTACTTGTTGAGTCCTATTCGATAACTACGATTGAAATAGGTTTACCAAATAGGTTTTTACATCAATGTGGTGCAATTTAGAATGTGAGACATTATCAAATGCATTTTGTAAGTCTAAAAATATGGCAATAGTTTTGTTATTGTTCTGGAAATTCTCTAGAATATTAAAAGCCACTTTCTGAAGAGGTTGTTCTGTTCCAATATTCTTTTGAAAACCAAAATGCCTGTTCGAAATCATTTATATTCATCAAGAAAGGAACGTAGTCGGTTATTTAGAGATTTTCAAAAACTTTTCCCAGATTATCTATTAAAGAGATTGGTTGATAAATGGTCATTTTTCTTGTATCTCCAATCTTAAATATTGGAACTACAATACTCTTCTTTAGCCGTCAGAGCAATTAACGTCAGAGCATTTAAAGCACAGGTTGAATATATATGCAAGTCGTGAACTAATAACTTTCCTTAATTTCTTTATCAGTTTTAGAGTCTTTCCCTGGTGACGCGTTATATTTTAGGGTAGAAATAATCTGTTTTAACTTTTCAACTGGGTCTAAAAAGATGCGGAATGCGAAATATTTATACTTGGATTAAACAGCGTATCTAACTTTGAAATATCAATTTTGTCCGTTATCTTTTCATCGAGGTGAAATACTTATTTTTTAAATATTTGCATAAAAATAATTAGTTCTGTAATCACAATCTGCACTTAATAATGATTTACTCACAACTCACAATGAATTGAGTTTTGAATTGAGTTTTGAATTATATAATTATCATCTGCTTCATGTACAATGTTAAACTGTCTCAATTCACTTAATTGATACTTACATTTATTATCTATTCAGTCATTTGTCTAAATCTAAAATGGTATCGAGAAAACTATAAAATATCCTCGGCTTAATCCATTTTTATTTTGTAGATTGTGGAAATATTAAAAATATTTAAAATTACATTTTCACGCTCAAATAAAAACACATTTCCTCGTAAAAGTTGTCAAAGCGCTATAAAATTTTATTATTTTATTATTAAATACTTGCAGTAGCTTTACAGAATGATTTTAGATTTTACTCAATTTTAAAACATAGTGGCGCCACGGTTCTCTGACGACATTAAACAACGTACCGTAAAATACCGCAGAACAAGACGGCAAAAATGAAAAACATAAATTTATCTGGAGGAGATTTCCTTGTCACGAGTGAGAGACGTAATGAAAGACGCCCTACTTACGTAGAATTAAATTTTTAACTTACGTTTTACAATTGTAATTTGAATTCTTGCATATTTGCATCTGCATTTTCCAGACTGCACATGTGGATAGATATATTAACATTATACTATCATGTAATATAAAATGGAATTAATTAAATAACGAATCAGGGCATCTCAAGCAATTTTGTACTGAAAGTGGTATACAATAAACTATATACGTAATTTATCATTTATATTTATGGTACAATTTTAAACATGCTAATATATACGTGCGCAAATGAATTCTAAACTTTTAATTTTATTCTGAACTTTTAAGCGTTGTGTCATTGTATATCAAAACAACTATCTTTTTCGGTATCTCTCTTATATCTCGCGAATTCTATGCGCCCTAGCCTTTCTATACAAAATTAAAGATAACAAAATGTGCAACAAGATTGACTCCATTAACTTTTTCGCTATGTCGGTCGTATAGTTTCAAAAATTCATGTAGTTGTAATTTCATATAGCTTCAAAATTCGCAAAAATAAATCATGTCTTGTTTTTTTTGCCCTATTTGAGTAGCTAACTCGAGGGCCCTGAAATCATTGAAAGTTTTACATCATTGTATATCACTGACATATATATATATATATATATATATATATATATATATATATATATATATATATATATATATATATATATATATATATATATATATATATATATATATATATATATATATATATATATACATATATATGTGCAAATATGACATGTGTAATTTTAACGAAGAATATTTGTATAATTATATGCTAGCAATAATTGAAAAACTATTTATTGTTTGAGAAGTCCTAAATAGTTTTTCAATTATTGCTAGCATATAATTATACAAATATTCTTCGTTAAAATTACACATGTCATATTTGCACATATATATGTATATATATATATATATATATATATATATATATATATATATATATATATATATATATATATATATATATATATATATATATATATATATATATATATATATATATATATATATATATATATATATATATATATATGTGTTGCAAATATGTCATATTAACACGTTGATAATATGATTATTCTACTATAATAGGTGTTTGATTGATGCTCGTAATGTTTTGGTGAGAAAAACTTCAATCATTTATTCTCGTGGGCTTATCTAAAGTACTTGAGACTGAAACAAATAAAGTGAAAACGCATAATATATTTTTTAACATATGATATGGCATATGTTAACACTTAGCCAACACATCAAGAGAAACTAATTTCATGGCTATTATCAGAATTATAAGAATCTTAAAGTGCCCGAAAATAACAATTTCTTTTGGTGTTTTTGGAATAAACTAATGATTATCTGACTCACTTTTATTCGGATAATTAACGCCTATCTACAACAGTATCAAATTTCGCATTGTGGAGACTATTGGTGATGTAGCCAACAGGGCACACTTTTGCATACTTTTTAAAATAATTATTTATATTCCATTTTTCAGCATTTCTAACTATTTCTAACTTACTATAGAATTAGTTGTCAAATTGCATTTGACTGATCCGGGATAGTGAAAAGGAATTTTCAGGCGAAAGTATGTTTCAGTAAAATGTCCAATTTGAGATCATGTCGTGTCTCAAATAAATCCTCATATTTCCGTTGCATGTCCATATACCTAAGCTCCGCGATAATGTATTGCCATTCAATCACATCGAGACCTATAACATCGTGGCCACATGTTTCAAAGATGTAACACTTGACTTGATATATCTATAAAAGTGTTTGGGTTACTTAAAAATGCTTTTAGGAACGTGTTATGCAGGCCCAGATAGATGCTCAAGTGCCGATCTGTGTTTTGTCATAAAGCTCATGCCATGGTGCATTTGCTCTGCCGGCACAGCTGACAAAAAGATATGCCTCAACTACAAAAAGCTTTACGCAGGAGATATGCTACAATTATTATTAACCGAATCCGGATATTTATATTTACAGATAATATGACAGAGGGCCCATTAATGCTTTGCTGGAACGATTCTCCTTTAAGAAAGGTAAGTGTTTGCTTTTGTTATCGAATCAAAGGAAAGAGTTTTGTCGGGGCCTGTTAGAATGGAAAGAGCTATATTTACAGGACGAATAAATGAATAGTGAGATACATTGGAATTTGTTCATTAATTTTTAATAGGGAAACCAAAATAATGCATTTAATTGTACTTCACGTTGTACTAAATATTCATATTCTGTTACTACGATATCGGCTTGGGCTTGCTTGTTATAATAATTATTACCAAGTCCTATATAATTTACATTGAATATTTGATGAAAGTTTTGTATTTTGTATACCTAGGACAGCGCTTCTTCCCGACGCTCATGACTTGTTGAATGTCCCCATTTAGCATCATTCATGTAAGCTTTTCCATTTATATTCCTCGAGTTGTTTACGTGTTTACACTTTTTAAGTAGGCTTAAAAATGTTTTTACACCTTTGAAAAATATAGCATCCTACGTATACTTACATATATAAATGAAAGAGAGTTTCTTGGAACGTGTTTAAACCTTATGACAATCTTGAGTAATTTATTACCGATGCTGGCTGGGAAAATTTTGAATGCATTTTTCATATACATACAAATGAGGTACTTGGAAGAAACAAGACTTATGGTCCAGTACAGTTGGACAAAAATGCCCCAGACCATGACTATTGTACAGAAATTATTAACAAGCTGAAATTTTTTGGAAATATTGCGAATAATGCCCTAATTGATATCCGAAAGTTACCATAAAGTCTGAGTGGTGGAAAAGCCGCTAGCGTGAAAAATCCACCGCCATCTTGAATTTTCGAAAAAAATATCAAAACGACAGCGGTTTTTTCACGATGACGGCTCCCCCCAACTCCTTTTTGGAAACTTTCGGATATCAATAAGGGTATTGTTCTAAACATTTGCTGAACCCAATTGCACTGGTCTATTAGCAAAATTATACGAGGATTTTAACTGCAGTCTTCAATTATGTATTCTGTAATTTGTTCGGAGTGCCCCTCTATTAGGCTCCATTGGGCCCCTTGTGCTTCCTCCGTGAGGAAAATGTCTCCCTAAGCCATCGACCAAAAGTAGAAAAGGTGATGATGTTGCCTAGGGGTATTTCCCTCAAATTGGCCATAGAAGGCCAACGTTCCCCCAATATAGATTCTCTGGTCGATGACACGGCGGGACATTCACAATGTACATGCTCGACCGTTTCAGCTTCCTGTTCACATCCTCTGCAGATGGGTGTGTCACTTTGTCTCATGTTATAGAGGTGCTTCCTTACCCGGCAGTATCCGGTTAGAATACCTGTTACAAATCGTAGTTTTCCCCTAGATATTGCCATATAATTCCTCGCCGTCTTTTCGCTGGGATATCTTAAAAGATTTCTGGGCATCTGACAGCTACTTGTTTCATCCCACAACGTCTTAAATTTCTTATGGGTGTTTTCCTTTATTATTTGGAGTTTCGCTGCAATTGGTAGTGTACTTGAAACACCAGGCCCAACGATTCTCAGGCTGGCTGCCTTCTTGGCCAGTTTGTCAGCTTCTTTATTGCCGTTGCATTGTGAGTGTCCTTTGTCCAACATAGGCAGATGTTATTCATCTGACAGGCTCTGACAAGTGCTTGGTGACATTCTCATATTGACCCTTTAGTTATTTTATAGTTTTTTAGGTCCAGTAGTGATTATCTACTATCTGTGCAGATTCTGATTGTCTTGCCCGTTCTTTATCTGCGAGCAATCTCTTGTGCGGCTATGGTTATACCTGCGAGTTCTGTTTGTACTACACTGGTATTTTTATCCATAGTCCAGATTTCTAGAATATATACCACAGCCTGCTCCTTTTTCCTTTTTCTTTGATCAGTCTGTGAAAACATATTTTACACCTTCAACGCCGGTCTCATCTTCACCAGTGTAGTCATAGCATAATATTATGAAAAACTTATCCGTAAAACTATGGAGGTGTTGATATACCATGTTAAATATACCGACCATACTACATATGGAATCAATTCAGTAAATCCAAAACTGTAAATATTTCATAAAAATGTTGAAATAGGTAAACTAATGATTTTAGTACTGCTTAGTTTGATTTATTTTACATTCCTGTGAGGTTTTTGAGTTACAACATCATGTGAATTTTTGATATTAATTTTAAAAGCCTTTTCTGGAAACTCATACTTTATATCCTCATCTTGAATAGTTTAAAATAGTTTGAGTATTTTAAAATTTAACCTATATCTTTGAAAATAATGTACCTACAAAATGCTGCAATGTTGCAAAGAGACATTTTTTTTACATTTTCTCTTACAAGTTCATGTTATTTTTTGTGGTAACATTGTAACAGTTCGTTAAACTAATTTACAGGTATTCTACGAGTACGAATCTAAACTTTCCGAATTCGCCTTCCGAAATTAGCGGTTACCGTCAGGTATCTGAAAAAACGGTTACTTTAGGAACGCGGTTCCTTTAGGAGGTTCCGGTAGGAAACGGTTACTTTAGGAACATATTTTTACTACTAATAGTGGTTTCCTATATATCAAACGCCGAACAATACATTGTTGGTTGTGAAGACATAAAAATGGCAAATAGAAATGGTTTATAAATATTAAATCATGCAATTAATTTAAGGTATTTATTTTGTTTGTTATAAGAGGAAATGAAAGGTCTGGTCAGAATTGAATGAAGTTTCAGATGACCAACGCTACACTGTCAAAATTCTCCGTTTGCCGCTGTCTGGTTGCACTCTGGTTAGCCTCACACCATACTCTACATATAGGGTGATGCATTTAGACAAAATTGACACCTGATTCGGACAAAATTTTTAATGGGCCGTAAATTTCTGGAAATGTTAACAGCGATGCCATAATTGATATCCGAAAGTCGGGGGAAAGCTGTCAGCGTGAAAACGCCACAAAGCATCTTGAATTTTTCGGATTTTCGTTATACACTTTGAACTAATTGCCCTAGTGAGCTTATTTAAGTGTCAAAATAACTGGTTCCGCCTGAGGAATTAACTAAATATAAATTAGACGAGTTATGAGCGTAATACAGGTAATGTTATTTAATTTATTATCGTGAATATTGTGAAAAAAACAAATCAAATCATCAAATTTTATTTGGAAGACATTGCCTTGTGCTAAGAAAAACTGGAATTTAATATCACGAGTAGGTATATTTGAATTACATATAGTAGCGCCCAGTTACTTACACTAAGATGTATCAGCAGTAAGTTTAGTAGATTGAAAACCACTTTGGCAACCACCGTAGGGTGCGATTGCTATGGCAAAATGACAACTTAAGTTCTTCTAGTATGCAGAGTATACTAGAAGAACTGGTACGGTGGCGACCTACGAGGTGATCGAAAACTCACACCAACCACGGTACAACAAGGCGTCCAACTTATCTAATGAAAACAACAAGAAGCGCTTCATCTCCTATCAAATCACCTTGCAATCGCAGAAATCAAGGTTATATAAGCAGAAGCAGACGATAGGCTGATTGTATCAACAGCAGGCGAACCTTTCAGTCCAATATTTTCCTTAATGTTGCCACTGTTTGTAACACCACAGCCGCCCCCTGATCAGCGGCAGGATGGAATGACCAAGAATGATGCGCCGCAGATGCGCATGGGCATTAAAGTGGTGAGAGATAACCTGCTGGTTTGCAAAAAAAAACAATATTCACCCTACTTACGGGAAAAACGATATGAGGGAGAGATAAAGAAACAGAGATATCGAATGCAGCTCTGACTTGGGCAATGACCCCCACAAGTGTTCTAAGGCGGAAATCAATTTTGATATAATTTATAAACGATCGTAACAGAATCGGAATTAACCAGAATACAATATTACTTATGCTTATCCTGCTAGATATATCTGAATTGGGCTTTCGATTCTGATCCAAATGGCTGATGTTCTTTTTGCGGATGATGCGTCCTTGCTACTACTTCACTTTCTTCGTGAGAAATTCGGTTTGGATATGTATAACGACCGGAATATTGCCACGACTAAATCAGGAACAACGATTAATGCTATATTATCGAGAAATCTACACTCTCGATCTCTCCCCCCTCTCTCTATATCTCTCTCACTATCTCAACGAATCGGTAAAGAAGTACTCACTTCTATCACGTGTACTATGCTGCACGCGGTTTTTTTTTTGGTAAAGTGAAAGATATGGTTATACTTCGTAAAAAATAACTTCAAGGGAAAATCTGCAAGGGGTTGATGGTAAAACTCTGATTTAAGATTTCTATATGGCATAATAATTTAACTCGGTAATCTTTCTATAACTATTGTTGGAAGAAGAAAACATTCTGAAAACCAGTTGCACTATTAACTCCTAACATTCCTGGACTATTAATGAGACGCAAAATGATCACTAATATATTTGTTAAATCATAATTAAACAAAGAAATGCTTTCAGACGCTTTGATATAAGGCGTTATCGGCACCTGAACGGCAGAAAATAAAAATAAAATGAATAATACTCTAATTCGTTAAAAATAAGCCTACACCTATATCCAAGATGGCGGAAAATCTGTAAGGGGTTGATGGTAAAACTCCGATTTAAGCTTTCTATATGGCGTAATAATTTAACTCGGTAATCTTTCTATAACTATTGTTGGAAGAGAAAAATTTCTGTCTATCAATATCAATAATTTGGCAGAAAACTGTGTAAATGTACATGAAACATACATTTTCGGACATACTTTTTTCGGAGCTACTTAAGTAGTTTTATTATAGATCTGGAAATATTCAATTTTTTTAATATCCATATCCTACGAAATGCGTATTACAAAAATGCAGAGCACAAGTCATGTTCTATTGAATAAATAGTAAATCTCAGTTCAAAATGCATCTCTTTATAATCAAACTTTGTTGAAAGTGATCCGCATCATCATTCGCGTACACCCTTATAATTTGTCATCTCTATTCTTCATTATGTTCATCCGTCACGCCCTCATATAAGGGCACCCATGCAAAAAACTTGAAACTTGATACATAACTATTTCCTAATTTAGATTTAAATACGCCGCCCCCATCCTGGGCTCTATAGTCTAAGATTACTAAAAAGATTGGTATTTCGGTTATTACCCGAAGATGCACAACACAATAGTCGGCAAGAAAAGGGTCGGGTAACTCGATACGTCCTGTGGTAACCTTTATGCTATGTACCCCTTTCCTTCAGGAACAATGTATTGATGACCTTTGTGACATCAGCCATGGGAAAATACACCATAAATGTGGGTGGAGCTGGGTGAAAAAGTTAATGAATATTCATTCCCTATGTGTTGAAATAGTGCCTTGTCTTTGTTACGGCGCAGAAGACAAAGCGCTACAAATCGAAAGGACAATCAATTATGAAAATTGTACACTACGGGCAGGACCGGGTCTAATAATCACGACCATAAATCACGGGTTTCTAGATGAAAGGAATTTGTTAACATGTTATCTGTGATTATGTACAAACTTATAATTTGTTGACTTATTATGTTGAAACTGAATATATTCAGGCTTAATGTATTGATAATAATGATGTATTAGTAAAATAAAATAAATATCCAAGCAATAAATAAATTCCAAGAAAATATAGACATAGAGCCTACAATTATTTCCTAATATTATTGAGGCAAATACATGAAAGATGGTGGAAGCAAAAAGTTGTATTACAGTTTTACCCAAATTCCCCCAATTCAGTAAAAACAAAAATTCGTATTCCATAGATCAATCACTTTGTGAGATGTACTCCAAAAATCTGAGACATAGGAGAGTGCTTATATGTTCCCTATTTGAGAATATACAAAAATTATTAAAGTGATTGAATAATTAAAGGTACAGTTGAATGTAAAGATTACAAAATTGTTCCTGTTGAGATGTTTCAACCATCTCCAGGAACAATTTTGTAACCTTAACCGTTTTTTAAAAATATCTTCATGATTTTAAAAATATCAAAATATTATTGATATTGAAAATATCAATAATAGGACAAAAATTGAGAATAGAAATTTATTCTCCACTCAATTCTACATAAAAAGGCTACTACATTTTTTTTTCGCTTGGTGTAATAATTTTAAAGATAGAACCTTAGAAGGAGTGAGTCGCGGGTTATATCAGCGTAAGAGAGCAAAAAGTTGAAATTATTGTGAATGTGGTAGTTAAAGAATCTAAGACATACATTTTCGTGAGATAATTGAAATTATTGTTGATTCATGATTATGCTACATATTATATTTATTATTATTCATACAACCATTCTCCTCCTTTTGCGTTTAGTATGGTGCCCAAGGTCGAGTTTCTCTGCTATTTCTGGTTCTTTGATTTCTTAATGTTCCTTGGTTTCTTCAATATCTCCAATCTCTTCAGCTTCTCGGGTTCATTCGTCATCTTAATTTGACGATACATATTTAAACGTAAACGTACATATTTTAGATTTATTTGCATTCATGGGTAAATAATTATCAGTACACAAACTGTGGACATAATCTACAAAGCCCTGTAATGCCAAACAATCAACCGTAGGTGATATATTCAAATAGGGTTTCAAGTCGTCGGCAAACATAATATGGTTCGATTTTAAGGACAGAGATTAGTGATACCAGTACTTACCAGTCAATGACAAAACATTAGAATGTCTAGAATTAGCACAATTTTAATAGCTTATTGAATATATAAAATTTAGTTATCCATCTATTAGAGTACGAGTAGACTGTAGTAGAATCCTTCCCATCTCATGTTTGAAACATGGGTTAAATATACATGCTTCTAACGACCACTTTTTATAACGGAAATGATAAGAGTTCAGGAAAGAGAGTGCATTAAAGGCATCAAGACATACTTTTGAATAAACACGTTAAAAAAACCATGGGTTAACACATGCTTAGTAAAACTGTGTATCCATTTTATAGATTTTATCTTCCATTTCGTATAATTAATCAGTTTAGGAACTGATGACTGTTGACGAATTGAATTTCGAGAATATTTTACCCAAATCAATCTCGGCATTCGACATGAAAAAACTAACGAAAAAACTAACGGCATTCGAAAAAACTAACGAAAAAATATAAAATGTACGTTAAATATATGTAAATGTATGTAAATTTTATATTTACATACATTTGTAAATGTAAAAATGTAAAATGTAAATGATGTTACGGTTATTGCATATTGGTATATTTTAATTTTATTTATACTTGTATCAATTTATTTTGTTATGTGAAAAGTAAAAGTTATGTGAATTTCATTCTCATTCTCAGACTCATTCGATTAATTAATCAGTTTAGGAACTGATGACTGTTGAGGAATTGAATTTCGAGAACATTTTACCCCAATCAATCTCGGCATTCGACGTAGACAAAACTAACGAAAAAATATAAAATGTACGTTAAATGTATGTAAATGTATGTAAATATAAAATGTAAAAAGTAATGATGTTAAAATGTAAATGATGTTACGGTTATTGCATATTGGTATATTTTAATTTTATTTATACTTGTATCAATTTATTTCGTTTGATAAAATATATGTGGATTTACTGCTCATTTAATGCTTATTCGATTTTCAAGTATGTAGAGCTGAGATCTAAAATTTTAATACAGACATCTACTGGAAGTTCATTAAATAATTATAATTACGTATCTCATGTGTCATTAATAGCCGAGTGCACCGTACGTGTTAATCCTGGATTATGTTTAAGACCGACTTATTTTGACATATTTAATATGCAAGTGTGTCAAAATAAGTCAGAAACATAATCCAGGATTAACACGTGCGGTGCACTAGGCTAAGTGTTAATCTTGGCTAATATTTAAGCCTGACTTATTTTGACACAATTGAATGCAAATGTCTCAAAATAAGTAAGTGTTACACATAATCCAGGATTAACACGTACGGTGCACTCAGCCATCAGTAGTGGGATCTAAAGGAAAATCATCCATCACACAACACAAAGAAAGCATAATATATATCAATGTAACAATTGATTATTCTCAAAAACAAATAATGTAATAGTCTTTGGAAATGTAATAGAAATGGTTACCTCGTGAAATAATTTTGTAAAAATCGTCATTGGTATATTTATGCCATAGAAAATTGTGCTTTTGACTTTACTACATTTAATAATGCTATTGTGTTTCTTTTCTTTAGAAATATTTTTCTATGATCACACTTATATCTAACTTAACCTCAGATCAAAACTATAAAGATAAGTAACGTCAATACCCATAGTACAGTATTGTCCACATAATAAACAGAAATTTGTAGGATGGGGACGCAATGTTCGTAAATAATATCTAGTAAATTTTCGGGTTTTGGGATGGAATCGACCAATAACATGTTATGGTATAGTAAACAATCATTCTATCTCATTTCGACAACGTTTTCTCACTTGCTAGAGAGTTTAACTTATCTATCTTTCATATGAGAACTTAACCTACCTATAGGAAAATTGACATTGATGACATTTATGAAGAAACATGAAATTTTGTAGAGAAATAGAAATATTTAACGTGATTTTCATTAAAAGTTATGTATCTACGAGCTCATTCATAACCTCACCTGCATAGTGCACTTATGCAGGTAAGAAAATTATAGTTCACGAAATTGTAAAAAGCTTTTATGTATATTATAGGTTAGTCATGATTTATCTATTTTATTTAAGGTACCTTAATTTGTTTATTGAAGACACAATGTATTCTAAGACTTTCTGCTTTTATAGGACTATCGGGAAATAATTACAGGACCGCCTTTCTCTGCTGGATCCTCTGGAACTAGGTAATGCTGTATTCCACCTGATTAACAATTACGATTTTAAAAGAAGTCAAATTCAACTCTAATTCACCTTTCAAAATTCCCATCTTGTAACCAAGTCAATTTTCTTTAAAAACAGTTCTCCTTTTCATCTATTTTCAGTCTCTCTATATTTGTTTTTTTCATAAGATCTATGCCATGCGATATTTCTCAATTAAATTCTTGAGTTTATTCGCGTAGCACCTCACTAAATTCACTACACTTTTTTATATGTAAAGTTTACAATATTTTTTCTGATTAATTAAATGATATAATAGTCTTTTATATATAATTTAATAAATGTCTTAAAGGTATAGTGTATTGTCATACTAAGTCACCTTTGGCACATGACATTTGTTGATATTTTGAAAGTTTTACATAATTTGGATACAATTATAATATTCCCATGGTAAATTATTTCTATTAATTTCACACGTCTCATTTTATATCTAGTACTGATGAACTAATTCAAGGTTGATATTTAAGCTACATTTTGATATATATGACTTCGGGTTTGTAATAAGTTTTCATAATGTACTATTTGATAACACTCGGAGTAGTTTCCACAAACACCAAAACACTTTCACTTCGCTCGACGCGCGTTTCGCCAACCAAGTTGGCATCATCCGGAGACGTCTCCGGATGATAGTTACATCAAAGGTTCCAGCCCTATCCAGTACTGTTTGATAATAAATTGTCCAATATTTGAGCGAGAAATCTATGCTAAATATTTTTTTTATTTATAGTACTATTTCGTTACTTATGGACATAATTAATTATAATTTTAACAATTTATAAGTTCTTACATATGGTACATCGAAAATTTTATAATTTAGAACATTTACTCTCTAAACATATGATTTTCAAAAATAGTGAATCGTGCAAAGTTTATTTTCATCTTAATATATAGGATATTCTTCGTAGATTCAGGTACTTTATGTAAAAAACTAAGGAGCCAGAACTTGTAAATCTCAAATAGGTTACGAATTAGGATTAGATTAGGATATGGTTAAGATAATGTTATTTAGGTTACTTAGGTGAGATTAGGATTATTCGTTGAGAGAGTGAGATAGAGAGAGAGAGAGAGAGATAAAGAAGAGAGATAGATAGAGAGAGAGACGGGTGAGAGAGAGAGGTATTGTACATATTGGCTTTATGGTAACTGAACTGAAGTGACATATGTTCGTGATTCTAAATGGTGTAGATTTCTCGCGAATATAGCATCAATCGTTGTTCCTAATTTAGTCGTGGCAATGTTGCGGTCGTTATTCATATCTAAACCGAACTTCAAATGAAGAAAGTGAAGTAGTGGCAAGGACGCATCCTCCGCAAAAAGATCATCATCCATTTGGATCAGATTCGAAAGCCCAATCCAGATATATCCAGCAGGATATGTATAAGTAATATTGTATTCTGGTTAATTCCGATTCGGTTACGATCGTTTATAAATTATATCAAAATTGCTTTCCGCTTTAGAACACTTGTGGAGCATCGCTGCCCAACTTAAAGCTGCTTTCGATATCTCTGTTTCTCTCTCTCCCTCATATCTGTCATATGCTTTATCTCACTTTATCTCACGCAAGACGAAAATGTTATAAAATGTGTCGTGACGCGACCTTGAAAAATCACTCTCATGCGGCTAAAGAAGTATTCACTTAAAAAATGAATGGTATTAAGAGCATACTCAGAAAATCCGAGAATATTGAATCTAATGAGACCATAAATGGCAAAATTCTCAGAAACCTTGTAGCTGCCATGTCCCACAGAATCTGTTAATTAGGAACAGTTCGTGTTTAATATTTATGCGTTTTTATAATTTCGTGTCATTAAGTGCTGTTAGGGTAAGCTAATTCTAAGAGTCTCATTAACAAAGAAATGGGTTTAATTGCATTATTTGTATTTAATTCAGGCAGAAATATAAAAATTTTTAAATCGTAAAAAATCTTTTTAATTATCATTTAATCTGTAACCACAGCTTTGTGTTCCCTGAAGTCGGTTTTAGATAGACCTTTATAAATTAGTAGGGTGTACTGTTATAAATCTAGTAAATGAGCTTTACGAGGTGGTTTTTAATGAGATTACTTGTTCTCGTTATTTTTAAGGAAATTCTACCTTCTGTGTTCTAATCTCCGATCAATTTATTGGGTTGTTTTGTTTTCATTAACTCGAGTAAAACCCACGTGGTTATAATTAGAACTAGTGTTGAAAATCTAAAGGTAAATAAATGTGCATACTATGCTAATTTGGTTAATTTGACTTGTACATAACTTTTTTCAAACGGAGATTTACAGCGTCGATTTGAATAACTTACCATAACCTTTCAACAGTCCTCGTTCTTTCATGGCTGGAGTTTTAGGTTTGACTTATATAAAATTTTAGCCAAGTGTTGAAATTTACATTATAGTATGTAAAATCGCCACTAAAATCGCCTATTGTCGCCACTGTCTCTATATAGCCACTGTAGATTTACAGGTAGCTACTTTCTTATTTTTTAAGTTTCATTATCCTGCATGTCAATAAGTATTGGGTACTTGTCATAATTATAATTATGACGTAACTGCGAAATCTGAATATATTGATTAAATAATTAATTAACATAATTAATCGTAGGAGTAATATGTAGCGATTCTAAAATTTCATTTACTAATTTTCCTATTTATATAGGAAATTATGATGCTGGGGTTTCAGGAAAAAATTCCGTTAATTTCTTAGAGGCATTGCCCATAACGAGACAGGGAACATTCTTTACTGCGAAGTTGAACGTTAAGCTTCCGCTGTCGTCAAGTGCAAATTTCAACTATGTTCGCCAGGCTGCACTTGAAAGTAGAAAAGATCGGCTTAGCATCAATTGTACAGTTAATGCCGGTGGAAAACTGGCTGCCATGTCACATGCGAGGATTTCCCGCTTTTCCCTTACTTAAAGTATTTGTTCTCTCTCGATTGCCAGACCGGCTCTTGTGGAGAAACAAGTGCTCAAGATGCGGCATTACTTGTGGATTTGAATCCACTTTAGGGATTAAACTGGAACCGCTTTAAGTATGCTTTGAAGGGCAGGCCAGAAAGGCCCTCGAATATTTTTATATGCAAATTTTACCAAGGCTGTTATGCAATAATACAAAAAACGTGCAAAAAATAAGTAAGGTAAAAGTCGTTCGGTAGGTATTGCATACCTTTATATTATGATGTATTTATACCTTTACATTATGTATTGTTCAAACAACGTAAAGTCCACTTGTTGAAGGTAAAAAGATGCCATTACCTTCGAATTCTTTGAACCTCCACCGATTTTCATGAAAATTAAGCTCATCTTACCCTTCGTTAACTTCAAAAGTGATATATGCCCGACTTTTGTTTTTGAGTGGTGAAAACTTTCCCCTTTGTGAAAAAAATGGAAAAAATGCAGTAAGTAATTTATGGATTAAGTAATTTATGGATTTACATCTTAGTTAACTATGTAGAATAAAGCTTTCATATCATTGAATATGATTTCCGATGCATTCCAAGTTTTCAACCCTTAAAAACTACCCCCATGCCTAAATTAACTAAACACACTTCAGAAAATTTGACTGTCATGTATTTTTTATGGGAGATTCAAAAGAGTGATTTTCAGAGCGGAACTTCTCGGGTTTTGGGCATTTTTTGGTATTTAAACTTATTATGCGTCAAACTTCATATTATTTCTCTAAAACTCAAGCTCAAATTGTTTTTTAGGCCTATGAGTTAAATATACAAATGATTTTATATTAAAATATCAGTTTTCTATGGACTTACGTCGCGTAATAGTTTTAAAATTTCCTCCGGAAGAGCGCCAGGCCAGCTGGCCAGCAGAGCTGTAAAAAGTTAGGTTAAGGGTGTATTACTATTTTAGACAATGTTTAACAATTTTTTATATTAAAGGTGTAATATGTACATTTTTATAAAAGAATAGTGAAAAAAGGGCCCAAATATGAAATTCTCCATATAAATAATAGTTTGGTAAGTACCTACCTACATACCGGATTATTATTTAAGATGGACATTTTTGTTATGCAAAGTTTTTCATTAACTAACTAAACAGATACCGCGCAGCAACTTGATGTTACTAATGAAAGAGGCTCGGAAAAACAATGGTAATTTGCTTTACACCTTTCGATGTGAAAAGATTTTCTGCACTTATTCCTTAGATATACGTGCTCTACTCAGGTCGGGGCAACCAAGAACAAGATACATCAGTTGATCCTGATACTGAATAATGTGCTTTTATTAATTTAAGTAGTCATCAATCTAAAAAAAATTAGCTTAGGCTACATATTCTGGCTACGTATAAAACATCTTAAATCGTCTAGAAAAACAAAAAATCAGTTATGCGTCCGAGTTTGATTAGGTAGGTACTCTATTTTCACCCATTTTCTATCCAAAACTCAATATAAATTATTTACAATCAGAAAAAAATAGATAAGTTTGTGATGGAAACTGCAAAACGTGAAATAGGTAAATTAAAATAAAATTAGATTAGAAGTTACCTAGATCAGGAATGTAAATACAAATTCAGCGATGTGTCAACGAATATTGGCGGGTTTTAAATTAACACAATGAAATTATAATTTATTATGTAAGTAACTGTTATTAAATAAGTTTATTCAAAACCTTATCGTACCTCTCAAGTTTTAATTTTTTTCTATCTAAATTTAACAATCCTGTATAATAACTGTCATAATTAACTGTCATAATTTTTGAACAGTCTCTCAAGCAACTAAAATATCAAGAAATTTATTTCACTAACAGACACTATCACGCCTACAGACACTCTTAAATTTGAGTCGCCATAAGACAACAATACATTAATTTTTAAAATACGGAGCCCCGCCAATTTGAGATCCTAATTAATATGGTCAATTGTATGTCTTCAGCAAGTCTGTACAGAAAAAAACTATTGTACATTACCTACCAGCTTCTAAAATATGTTCGACACAGAAGTACTGTTATAAAATATCTCAACCTTATATCTCAAATCAGAACATTTTTCTAAAATATCGATGAATTATTTTTTAAAATTTATTGTAAAATGCTGCAACAAAAATGCGAGCTTTTTACCGTAACGTTAATTTTGAAGCTACAACGTCCATCAAAAAAGCATTTTATAGATAATTTCAAGGCTACAAGATCATATACAATATTACCAAATCCTTCATATTCAAAATGTAAAGGGTTGAAGAACTCTGGAGGGGTGGTCCGCGCACTATAATACAAACTTCTAACAGTTATATATCCGTTAGTTTTTATCCTAAATAAATAAAATCCATAATTTTCGATAAAAAAAAAACTGAATTTTTGAGCTATATATTTTTTACGCATCTTTTTTAGTTTTAGAGAAATTTTGAAATATGGTATTTTTTTAAGAAATTTGAAAAATACGTTTTTCATTTTCATTATATTTTTTTAGAAAAATGCGCATTCTTAACCAGATAACGGTCAATATCCATTATGGTGGGAACGGCTGGGGTTTTATCGCTCATTTTTTTCTCAAAAATTTAAGTGGCCACGGTTTTTGCATAGTAACTCGCCTACTTATATTGCAATCGCCTTCCGGCAGTATTAGTATTAAAGTCAGCACTACAAAAAATGTTCTATAGGTTTTTTCCGAAAAATGCATCGGTTTTCCGTTATTTAACGCTGTATAGTTAGTTGTTGCAAAAAAGTCTTCTTCAACGAGCCATAAATCCCTTTATTTTCGACTGAGAATATGCCTAAAAATCCTAGGATAAACTAGGAGATGTATGCAAACTAGATTCAAGGAGTCCATGGTTCATCTCAAATACGGAAGAACAGAAAAATATAGCGTTGCTCAACATGCTTTTGACAACAAGCATAGGATAGACATTAGCAATTCAAGATTTATTAAGAATGTCGCAAACAGTAGGCAACTGGATGCTTTTGAAAGTTTAGAAATTAACAAATGTAGCAATAGTATGAATAGTGACAAAGGGCCTATCACCAATATCCCGCTCTTTTGGTTAGACGGTCATGGTTTATTGGTTCATTGAACGATGACAATAATTTAGGTATAAATAGGGTACTCCCTTAATGTTAGTTTAGTTTTAATCATCACCCGATGATGCCAACTTGCTTGGCGAAACGCGCGTCGGGTATAGTGATCAGTGTTTTGGTGTTTGTGGAAAACCACGTCAGTGTAATAAAAGAACCAATCCATTTGTTTTCATTTTATTTCAAGCCTCATTTTTGGTTTTGAACGTGAAGTTTTCGAGTTATTTGCGGAAAAACATGAATTTTTAACAGGAAAATCCAAAGGCGAATAAATCGAAAAATATCAAATCCAAAAACTTTATGGAACATTTTTTACTTAAAAATTGTTTAAAAATTGCCCCTGTATCCATTTCCGGGCTTATTTTGGGTAGCAATATTTCCACCCCTGAGAATCCACCCTCAGGGTAGATGCATACATCGGCGATATGTTACTTTTGTTAGAGCCATCCCCTAACTACTAACCAAATATGACGTCAATCGGTCAAGGTTCAAAGAATTCGGAGCGGAAAACCATCAATACAAAAAAAATCGATATGTTAACGGTATTGCAGCCTCCGCCCTCATTCGTAGCCACGACATGTGTCGACGGCTTTGGGTTGGTTAGAAAGTAAACAATACCGTTTACTATCTCCGATAATTTATGACCATCTTCGCCTTTTTATGTTGCTGCGAGTTTAGCTGGCCAGTTTAGTTAGACGTAATTGAAAATATATGGCATAGTGTTACATAATAGCTTATTTGTTAACATTTGTTAGTGTTAATGATTTTTATTTTTGATAAAAATTTGTTGTTTTTTCCGGAAAGCGACTATGACTACAATAGACGTCAATAGTCAGATACAGGAAGTTGACTAGAAACCGTTGCCACAGTTTGTTAAGTATCGTAATCGCTTTCATATCAATTATCATACAAAACGCGTTATGCATTTTCCAAATGTAAAGTAAAAAAGAACGCGAAGGAAAAATCTAAACCGCAAGCTCTGCAGCGGTCTACAGAAGTATGCAACCGCTAATCACCTCGTTATTATACTTAAACATAAATAAACTTGTTTTATGACGAGGTCCTGTTGACAATAGGAACATTATAAGTAAAATATACACCCGCTTTCATTAAACTTCTGCCTAAATAAATTCGTCCCGTGTTGGAAAGTAAAAACAAAAATCATGAATTTGTTGTTTTAAGAAGTTTAGGTGTTGACAGCTACAACGGCTCCCTGTGTGGGTTTTATAATGCAACATTATATCACTTGACGGCATAACACAATTTCTCCAGTGCATAGTTTTAAGAAGTAATAATATTAACTACTCAAACATCCTGTCATAATCCGCCTCTACAGCGGCATCGCCGTACCCTTCGCTTAAAATATATTCAGCGTGTTAATATTATCAATTACGTTCCTATTAAGCACAGCTTGTTTAAGCTAGTAGAAAAGACATGTTAATTTGTCATGTTACCATTTATCTGAAAGGAAATTAAATTTTTGTGCAGTTCCCATAAGTACATTAAACAACTGGCTTTAAAATTGCATAAAGAACACTATGTTAATTTGCTAATTTT
>CAXKVY010002848.1:0-42123 GCA_964058915.1 Tetropium fuscum | reverse complement strand
ACACGTACAAACAATATGAGGTTACGTGAATATAGCTACGTACTAATTATGTTAAGCGTCTTCTCGGAAGTGTTGGCTAGGGGCTAGGGGCGAGATGCTTTTCAATCGACGATAGTTACTAATGCAAGTTCTGGAGAACACAGAAAGAGATAAAATAGAACATAGACACGAGGTATCAAAAACAAATCGCTTACCTTAATTTCAAAATGTTTTATCCGACGTAGTCGATTATGTGTTGTTTATAAAAACCACAAAAACACATGACAGTGACTTCCTTAAAAATCCCAACTATTCTGAAGTAACTACGTACTTATGTAATAGGAAACACTTTTATAAACTTGAAATATAACGAACCGGCGGCCAGACACGCTGCAAAATGGCCTCTCTCTAAGAAGAACGAGGCAACCCATAGATCTGTCGTTTTATCCCATAGGTCTGTCGAGCTCGCCTTTTGTGCTAGCCATAGAGAACAATAGAAAAGAAAGATCAAAAACAAGTGGCACAACTAATATGGGCTAAGAACGTCACTAATGTTCTATGACAAAGATCAAAATATAAAACAAATCGATAATGTTGCAAGGAAACCTGTAATATTCATGCCTCAGTCCTAATCACGAATACTAGAGGGTCTTTATAGTCACTTTTGACTATATACTTATTCAGATAATTTACTTACAATAACTTTGGAATACCTAAATTGTCAATTAGCAAAAATGAACGTAAAAAGTTATATAATAGAATAAATTCTCTGAGTGATTAGTCCAATCTGCTATTTGTTACTCCAACCTTACTACTCTTTACTCAAATCTGCACGAAATATTTGATTGGTGCAATGGAAATAAATTATGTATAATTTATCGCACATGCGCCCCGCGAAATAATAATGTGGCGCCCTCTCTGATTTCTTGGCTAACCATTGCGGTTAGAATGAGGGGTAGAGATATTTTATTATTATTATATTATAATAGTCCAGACAAATTAGACCAAAAAAGGTGCTGCACAGAAAATATTTAAGTGATTCATTTACAATTGAGGTCAGTCAATTTAGCGCTGCGGGTATGTAAGTAGACCCACGAGCGAAAGGCCCCGAGTTTGATCATCACCAATACTGCACTGTTTTGCTTTATTTTACGTGTATTGCAATTTTTTTTATTGGTCATCTAATTTCTTATTTTCTATATAGCCCGGTCAAAATAGATGTTCAAGGTTACAATAATTATTATACTTTTTACCTAGGAATCACGATTTCTGAGACATAGCGATTCAAATAATTGAAAACCACCTGTGATGTATTGTATTTGGCGCGTTATTTTAACGTTGTTTCCCCCGTAGGCTTATTCCACGATCTATTGTGGTTTTGTTTAAATCAATAATATTGTATTAAATAACAAATGGTACCATTGGAAATTATGAAAGCGGTGTAAATTATGAGTAAATGAGGAAAATTATTCGTCTGATTGATAATTATATAATCTTCGTATATTGATATTATATAATCTTCTGAACTTCTTCTCGTCTTCTTTCTTCTTATTCTTCTTCCTGCTGGATACAAGTAAATTGTTTGCACAGATGTCTCCTCGCTGATATCGTAAGAATCCTTTTATGATGGTGATCCAACATTGGAGCACGACGGGCCTTGACAACTGGTACATGCTAATTAACAAAATAATCCAACTTTTTTGCAGCCGCACTTAGCACTATACCCTATTTTTGCAATTGCAAACAATTGTATATAGGAGGAGTTTGTATTGAGGAGGTGCAGGTTGGAATAAAGTTTGGATTAAGTCCAATATATTGTCAATTAACTTTCAACTCCATTCTTCTGGGGCCAGTTGATTACCATGCCATACTTGAACTTGATAATATACCAGAAATAGATTTTGATGAACAGACGCAGAGGTTGGGGGAAGACAAGCTATTTGCACTAGTTTATTGTTACGGGTATTGTTTACAAAAGATAAGTATCGAAACTTATCTAAGCGCTTCAAAAGCTTTAGCACAATTAAATAAATCTTGTTCTTCAAACAATTTAAAAACTGTTGTTTTACCCCCCTGAAAATTGCTGATGTCGTATCGCAGCCAGTTAGTGCGTGTAAAAATAGTACATGATTTTGCCATTTTGGAAGAGAAACTTTTGGATGAATACATTTTCGGTTGTTGTTAAGCCTTCCCAGGTTTTAAAAAATAAATATTTTTTTTCTGTTGAAGTTCGAGTAGTAAGTAATACCTTCCAATAAATCAAAATATTCACATTTATTGGATTTCTTTAGTGTGTATATTTTCAGAATCGTACAATTTTTACGTGTTACACAGATCAATATTTTTACTACCAATATTACGGGTCCAGTGAGGTATATAGGCAACGTAGGTACTCGTGAATACTATGGAGAACACAACTTTTGCAACTTTTTGAATTGCTGTCGGTTGCTTGGGAGTTTTTGGGGTAATATGCATCGGGGGGTTTTTGGGATCAAGTATTTTTTGTCAAAATGAATAATCAAGATGGCTGACATTTTTGCTATTTATGGTCCAAAAGACACCAATCTTGGGAACTTTAGGGTCACAGAGCACGAATTTGTTATCTATATCAATAGGAATACATAATGGCGGCTAAAATATGGCGGACATTTTTGCAATTTATGGTTGAATGATCTCAAGATTGGTGTCTCGGGAATTTTAGGGTAGCTTTTAATGATTTTTTTTGTCAAAATCAATATTCAAGATGGCGGCTCCTATATGGTGGATATTTTTGTCATGTACGGTCAGAATCCACTCAAAATAGACGCCTTGGTAATGTTTGGGATCGGTAACAATAAATTCGGCCAAGATGGCGGCCCAATAGGGTGGACATTTTTGCTTCTTATGTTGTGTCAAAGTCAAAATCAGTGTCTTAGGAATCTTGGAGTCTCTGATCACGAATTTTGTCAAAACAATATTCAACATGGCGGCTCTTGAATTTTGAAGGAAGAATCTGTCGTCATTCCCATATAGCATAGTGGTAATCAAGAATCATAGTCGATGGGGTCCCGGGTTCAAACCCTACTCCTCGCTTCTACCAGGAAAAAACATCCAACAAATGCTGCATAATTTGATTTTGATATTAATACCCGACTCATCGAAGGATATCCTATAGAATGTTACACATTTTATAATTTCACTTGTTAAAATTTTATTATGATGGTTATGATTATGTCAATTCATAAAATAAATATCGAACCTACAAATGTTTTTTTATACGTCAATTTTACTATTGCCCAGTCATTCATCTGCCGAGTGCCGAATGTAAACTTTAAACCATATGGTGCACGGGTGGGAAGCATGATTTTTATAACGTAACCTGTTATGCCATGTGTGCGATGGGATCACCTCGTGTGTAAATTTAAACGAAAGCTAAAAGTAAAAGTAATTCTAAGTGTGTTATTAGGATAAACAATTTCTAGACTATGGTGGTTACAGTTCACAATTTTCAATGGGTATAGTGGCAAGTAAAATAAACCAAGTGAACAAATTTTTAAAAATTAGGTAGGTATGTAGGTGTAGGTGTTATATATTCCAGGATTCATTGAACTTTCATTCTGTGTATCTAAATTACATACAGTCTGTGCCGAAAAAAAGCCTGCGGCGATATATCTGGACATTCTTGAGGCATTGATTTGAAATATACAGGGCTAGAATAACATGTTCTCCTTTATCTAAAACTAATGGGGAAATTTATAAAACTAATGGGGAAACAACTCAAATTCCCGTTTAACATGAAGAAAACACTTTTTTTTCAATGGAACATCGTGTATATTATTACATGTTTTAATACAGCTTTTCGTCCCAGATACGCTCATACTACCCGAAGAACACCGGGCTGCATTTTTACCGATCCTATAATATACGTTCAGCGATCCGAAGATATGCGAATGTATGTTTTTACCGATCCTAGCTGATTTCAGCAGGTCGCGGTCGCGCTGAATATGTGTAGGGTTAGTAACGAAATCTCTAGCAGATTTTTTTACACCAAGTGCATATTATCCGCAATGGGGGATAATATGATGCAATATAAAAAATTATTGGGCGAGTATGGTAATCAAATAAACTAAAACTTTGTTTTATTTGATTTTTCTGGCACACAAAAATTTATTATTTTTGCGCCTAAAAGTTAGTTGCTTTTATATACAGCAGCGGTTTTTTAAAGAAATATTAAAAAAAAAAAACAAATACATTACACAATATAGCAAAAATGATATATTAAGAAGTAACTAAGTACAAGTAAATGAGTCATCAGTCATGAGTACAAAAAAATCAGTCATACAGTCATTTTCGTTGGTTTTACGCTACAAGAAAAACGGTCATAGGTACATAGAAAAAAAGTAATATGTGTCACATAAACAGAGTCGGGCTAATTTCATTTGTTTCGAATATACGAGGGATTTTTGAAAATTGAGCAATTCCAACTAACCAATTATTATATGAGATATCAAAATTATGTTTAGATATGTTTTATATAGAATATTATAGAAATTCAGGAGCCTACCCCTACTTCAATTTTTTCCTATTAATTTCGTTTCTGAGTAATGATTTCAACTTATAGAAATATATTTTTATAATAGGAAAACCTATAGAGTTTAATGTCATCGAACTCCATTTATTTTTTCTAAGCAATGTAATAAGATATAATTATTTTATACAAGGTGTCCATTTAAGATATACAAGTGTCGCTATTGCCATCTTCAAAACAGTAAGACATAGGAATTCGTTCAAATGAGAGAAAAGTTGTCATTTTTATTGTTAATTTTTTTCATTGTTCTTTAGTCAATTACGCACTTTTTTGCTTAAAACTATTATTGCCTATTATTATTTTTTTTAAATAGATTTTTATGATGATTAAGTTGATTATAGAATGGTTTTCAGCTTCACAGTTTCATCCGATAGAAAATATGTTTTTCATTAATATAAATATCTATAAATTAGGGTTGTGACCGGTGCATTCACCATTTTTTCTGGTATATCTGGTGATTTCCCTGGTATATCTCCGGAATCCAAGGTCTAATGCAAATAAAACGAAAATGGACCCACTTGAAAATACCCCCTTTCCAACAAAAAAATTATTTTCTGAAGAGTTCTGGGGTATCAAACATACAAGAAAAAAATACAGACCTATTGTGAACCTCCTCATTTTTTGAAGTCTGTGAGTGTGTGTGAGTGTGTGTGTGTCTGTGTGTGTGAAAAATACGTTTAACTACGATGAAAATTATACATAAATCTGGAAGACATTTCGATGTCATAAAGACATCTCGCACTGATGATTTTTATCATCTAGAGATAGTCTTGCTGACATCTGATAAATATTTTTCTGACCTTTATGTATTCTTCAGGTAAATTTAATAAGTTTATTTTTACAACGGGGATATTTTAGAAAATTTTTAAAGACATAATAGACGAATGGAAATGATCTAACAAATATAAAAACGCTTTGTATAATTTAAATATGACACCTCTAACAGTTAACTTATATTCCTATTATTGTTAATGAATGTTGTTGTTTTATAACAGTTATAACTTCATTGTATTTGTCATGATATGAAAATGCGATGTCTACCTAGGAGGAGAAAATTGACATGTACCTATATTGTCTATTTACAATCGGGTAGAAATCTAAGCTATGAAGCGTTGTGTTTATAGGGTCCAATTCTTGCACGCAGAATAATATTTAGCACACTCTTGAGCAGAGCCAGCAAAGATATGTAATAGTGTATGTCACATAAAATCTGCAACTAAATAAAAACAGACAAGCAATAACATATGTATTTACTACTGTATTATTGAAAAAATATAATTTTTCAATAATACAATTGGTATTATGTGAAATTTTACAATTAGTCACAAATTTTAAAAAATATTCAGCTCAGTATTTTTTGTACAACTATTATAGACTTGCTAGATGTGCCTGACTGTAGAACTAATGTTGGTAAGTATATCATTCCACAGAACTTGAAATAATATATCATTCTCAGACACTTTGTTATACCTCTCTTTATTGACTGTTATTTTTAGTTTCTCTGTCACATTCCAGCGCTAAGTATATTTACCTTTTACCTAGAAATACCAAGGACGGAGAGGAAAAATGCACTATATACTATATAAATGCTATGCTAATATATATATATATATATATATATATATATATATATATATATATATATATATATATATATATATATATATATATATATATATATATTTATATATATATAAATATACATATATATATATATATATATATATATATATATATATATATATATATATATATATATATATATATATATATATATATATATATATATATATATATATATATATATATATATATATATATATATATATATATATATATATATATATATATATATATATATATATATTATTTTTTTTTGGAGGGTTTACGGAAAAAAGTGGTCACAAAAATATCTGCTTGTGTTTAAACCCATAAAAATGTGTTTCATTTTGAGTTTACATATACAGGGTGTCCGTTACTACCAAGTAAGTAAAAATGAGATAACTTTTTATCGCAAAACTTTAATAGTTTTTTATTAGAATATTTTAAATTAGAAAAATACTTTGTTGTTATTCATTTTAAATTTTTAATATATACATAGATACTTATTTAATTCAAATTAGATGAGTGAAAATGAGAGTATAATTTTAATTTTTATAAATAATCTTTTAAATCTAATTTTACAACAAAACTGATTTACATATTTAAAAATATTACAGATAAAATTATAAATTATTTACTAAAATTAATAAAGCAACTGTTATTCAATATTACTCCCGCCAACATCCACACATTTGCTCTGCTGATAAACTCGCCGTCTACGTAGGCCTATTAATTTCGTTGATTACGTCCCTTGTTCTTTTTATCAAAACATCTAAATTATGTGGAAAGCCAACAGCGTACACTTTTTGCCTCAAAATGTCCCATAAAAAAAGTCCATAGGTAACAGGACAGGTCAACTAACAGGCCATTCAATTGGACCGTATCTCCGTAACCCATCCCATATATCTTTACCAGTAATTTTGAATGTGGTGGGCAACCAACCGTCTTGTTGCCAGTACAAGGTAGTTCAAAGGTTTTCCCGAACGCAACAGAAATTAGTCATATGACCTATAATTGATATATTTGCTACTTTCATTTTATTCCTATTACCCCCGTCATACTTATCATAAATCCGTAGGCCAATGAAGTATAATTTCAATAATAAAAATATCCTATTGGCCTCGTTTCCAGTATCGAGTATAAAGTTATAGTCGTAAATATACATAGGTGTTGCGTTCAACTGAGAGTAACATATTACTTACCTCTTACCTTATAAGTACTTACTCTTAAATTCACCATAAAGTCTCGTGTACATGCTTTCAAACAAGTTTGCTCAGAAAAAAATTTATAAAATCTATTTAGTTTAAAAATTAAGGCATTTAAATTATTTTCCATTGGAGTGAGAGCAAGTTCTTATATGGTCAACTGAATTGAGACTAAACTAGTTTAACTAGTTTAAATAAGTTTAACCGCTTTGTGAGGTTAGCAGATTGTATGTTTTATTAGTCCATATATAAAATAGTTATTTAATTTTTATTTACGAGTACATAACAGTAGAATCGCTATATAGGTATATGTAAATTATTATTATGATTAGATATTTTTTATATTACCCATATTGAGAGAGAGAGAATAAGAGATAAGGCGACAGCCTTTTATTTTCTGAATTACGAGGCGAGGTACGATATTGGGGAAACTATAGGTCCTAGAGCTTCGGGAAAAAAAATGTTTATAGACAAATCGACCAAGAAAATCACTGGAAATTGTTTTGAAGTTCGTATTTCGACCGCAAAGGGGCACAATCTTCAGACCAATACGCAGCTAACTGTCCTGGTCGCACGCATTTTACTATAGTGCTTTCGTTTGATATGCAAACTAATGGAATGTGGTGTTCAGTAGCGCGCGCAATTATCCTAATATAGGAAATAAAATAAAAAACAAAAATCTTATCATTCTCGTAGAACAGAACAGCCCACAACTGCATGGCGGAAAAGTCAAATTAAAGACTGGCTGGAAGAAAGAAACATTGAACACGATGATTCACTACTTAAAGCTGAATTGTTGACACAGGCAAGGCAGGGCGAGACGGGAAATGGGATTTATATGAGTTGAAGATATATTACATTATTATATTGAGGTATATTACGCACTCATCGCGAACAATAAAATATAAATAAATAAATAAATAAATATAAATAAATAAATAAATAAAACATAAAATTACCTTTCCAACGATGTAAGCACTATGGACTTTTGAAGAGCCAATCCTGAAAAAAAATGTATTTTTCTGATCAGACAGTGGGGGCTTCCCCCAACTTTTACGTTGAGAGATATAATAAAATGTCAATAACGAAAGTTTTGTGTAATGAAACCGACCATCCATATTTGTGCTATTTAACATACCAGAATAGGAAACATTTCTAAGAAAAATGCATCTCTATGTTTTGACTATAGATTGTGCCCCCTAGTGGCCGAAAATAAGAACTTGAAAACTATTTCCAAACTATTTCTCTCGGTTGATTCGTGTATAAAAAAGCCCGAAGCTCTAGGGCCTATACTTTGCCTAATACCGTACCTCGCCGACCTTAGTGGGACACCCTGTATATTTTAGTAAATAAGCTTTATTCTGCATAATTAAATAAGATGTGAATCCACAAAATGTTTAAAACTGCATTTTTCTATTGTTTTTGAGTAGTTTTCATCTCTTTAAAACAAAAATCGGTCATATGTCAATTTTGAAGTTAAGGCTAAGATTAGCTTAGTTCCAAATTTTCATGAAAATCGATGTAGGTTAAGAGAAATCGGAGGTAATAGCCTATATTGCCTTCAGAGACTGGACTATAATGTTTTCCAACTTGAATAATTGTGACAGCACTATTATATCGTAAACTTCTTTTGTTTTAAAACTCACGCTGTCGTTCCAAGCCCTGCTAAGCGCTTCTCGATAAAATAATGTTTTATTCATTTATCTGGTTTGTGTACGTCAGAATTTATGCATCCATTCATGAATACCCGACGAATTTACATTTTGAGACTAGTTCTGCCGAGGAAGTTTCATTCGCGCTCCACATACAAATCCTGCACCAAGCTGATTGAATAAAGTTTTGTTGAAACTGTTTTCGACTAAAATTTATCCCATTCGTGTAATGAAGGCAGCGCCTGTTTGCGAAGTATTGTGACTTTCCTTTCCGTCTGTCCCTTGAAGCAATTGACAAAAGGAGTCAAATAACTATAAATGTAGGTTCTGAAAGTTTACTTTGAAGGGATGGTGAAGAAAGGAAGGTGAAGGAAAGCTTATAAGCAGACAATAAAATATGTTTTTATCTTATTATAAGTATGTTTATATAAGGTAACATGAGAATATTTAAACCTATATTACCTAAAACGGTAAAAGATTGATCCGAATTAATCAAATAAGAAAATTCCCATAGGGAACTTTCCAAATCCTGAGGTTAGGTAGAGAAGAAGGTACTTACCTAATTTTTATTAATATTACAACAATTTTATTGGTCAAAATGGGGACCATGATTTCTAATAAACAGGTTAACAGGTATCGACGTACGACTTCGAGCCACTCTTTTAAGAGTATACCATAGATGCTCCATGGAATTTAACTCAGGACTGACAGGTGGTCATACCTTGCGTCATCTGAGAATCGAACATTATCCCGAGCATTGACAGTCCAATGTTGTAGATTTCTGGTGAATAATGTATTCTTTGCCTCTTCTGCTGCTTAAACCAGCGTCATTGTATTCATCTGTTCTAGACGATATTACGATATTGCGAGTAGTTGAGAGCTCATTCTCCTGCTTCTTAGAGCGAATTGCATAAGAAAAAGCTCATCCCTTGGATTGGTAGATTGTTGGCTTTGGAGAGTACGATCATGTCTTATTAAATCGTGTAACCATACTTTTGTCGGTCACAATTTCCGTCTAAATTTCGTCAGTTATTTTGTGAACCAATAAGTGAACCTATACCTAAATCCACTTAGATAGTTAAACACAAAAATGTAAAAAAAATTTAATTCGTTTTTTCGTTTTTATTATATTTTTTACTTATTTTTTTAATAATGTTTGTTTTGATTTTTGATTTTTGACTATTATTTGCCATTTCTATAGGATATATATATATATATATAATATATATATATAATATATATATATATATATATATATATATATATATATATATATATATATATATATATATATATTTATATATATATATATATATATATATATATAATATATATATAAATATATATATATATATATATATATAATATATAATATATAATAAATATATAATATATAATATATAATTTATATATATATATATATATATATATATATATATATATATATATATATATATATATATATATATATATAATATATATATATTATATATATATATATATATATATATATATATATATATATATATATATATATATATATATATATATATATATATATATATATATATATATATATATAATATATATATATATATATATATATATAATATATATATATATATATATATATATATATATATATATATATATTTATATATATATATATATATATATATATATATATATATATATATATATATATATATATATATATATATATATATATATATATATATATGTTAGAGACATATATTATATAATGCTGTTTTGTTGAACCACTGTATGTAACTTTTGTTTAATAACTTTCAATGTTGGCTAGCATGGCGTGCCCATTAATCGAGGCAGAGTTTGTGGAAAGTAAAAAAAATTAGAAAAAAAACGTAGTAGTCGATGTCGATATAAACACGCTGTGGCAATTAACATTTTTTACCTTTACTGACATGTTTTTTGTATGCTCAAGTTTTAATTTAAAGTAAATTACTGATCTGTTTTATGAAGACGGTGTTGTGGTTTAATTAACAATAAGAATCTTGTGGTTGGGGATTAAACGGGTAGTTTAATTTACTGACGCGACATTATGGCGACCGTGACAGGACTTGAGTTATTATAATTGACATTTTAGTAGTGGGTTAAATAGTGCGGAGTGTTCAGTTTTTCGTTAACGTGACAGTATTTGAAAGATAATACATCAAACGAGCTGGAACGTCTGCACACATCTGGTCAATCTGGTGTAGAGCATTCCAGGCAAATAAATGTGGTATATGAGATGTTACAACAAAAGTATGAGAAGTTACTGGTGGTAGACGAGGAGATATACCAGGATCTGTTGACGTCTGATGCAAGTGAGGAAGAGTTGCTGCAAGAAATGTCCACAGCCGATACATACAAAAGAAGGTTTGCAGAATTGAGGTGTGTACGAAATGAAAACTGCCAACAGCAGATAGAGGCGACTAATACGGCTGGTAGTGAGATTCGATCCATATCATCTGCAGGTAGTACAACCGCTTCTGAAGGTGTAACGTCAGGTAAGCGTAAATTCAAGTTACCTATTATTGAACTCAAGAAATTTGACGGTAACATTCGAGATTGGTTGTCATTCTGGGCACAGTTTAAAAAGGTGCACGATGACCCAGACATTGATGTCAATGACAAGATACAGTACCTGATACAATCAACTGTTCCCGGCAGCAGAGCACGACGTTTAGTAGAGAGTTTTCCCGCCATTAGTGAAAACTACGAGAATATTACCGAAGGGCTGAGGTCACGATTTGGCAGAGATGACTTGCAGATCGAGGTTCATGTCCGTGAGTTGCTCAAGGTGATCATAAACAACGCCAATTCCAAAGAAAAAATGGATGTGTCTTTACTTTATGATAAAATCGAGACTCAACTTCGAGCGCTGAAAACGCTAGGTGTCACTTCTGACAAATATTCAGCCATGTTATTTCCGCTGATAGAATCCTGCTTACCACAGGACTTGCTACGAGTTTGGCAGAGATCAGGTAACACATAGACTGAAAATAAGGTGGGTGAAGCAAGTATAGAGGGACGTCTCAAAAATCTACCATTTGCAAGTCATTTTTTAGATACACAGCAGTAGCTCTTCGATCTCTTAAAGAACTCATAATGACAAAGTGATCATCAGCTTGAGTGGTCATTCTCCTTCTGCCAGAGCCTTGCCGCCTAATAAAGTTTCCCGTCTGTAGATACCTATTCCAAACATCACAAACTGTAGACCGCGCAATTCCCAGAGTACGGGAGACATAACTCTTATTGCGGCCATCCTCTATTAAGGCAACAATTCTACCTACGTCTGCTGTAGTTACCATGATGACAACACACTAAATTAACTGTACTGTCAAATATTCTGTCACAATAACCGCGTATTTAGCCAACGTCGATGTTTTTTAATTAAAAATGATAAAATTAACAGCGTTTCATTTAAAATTTTGCTGCTCGCAGAAGAAATGAGATAATGGGATGAATCAAAAAACAAAATGTTTACAATACGTCTAAGATGGCAGCAAACAGTTTGTAAACAAAATTATTCGCCTCAATTTTTCCACAGGGTGTTTTGAGTTTACGACAAAAAATAACACTTTATAATATTGCCTGGATTTACCCCTGTATAATATTGCCTGGACGAAAAATATGACTTATTACAATAATTAAAAAGACACACAATGAACTGATCTACAGACTGGTAAAAAATTTATGAAAATCTGATGAAAAATAAAAAAGTTATAAAACATCAAAATTGGGCAAAATTTTAGGGTGACGGAATTTTGTGCCGGGGAGTGTATATATATATATATATATATATATATATATATATATATATATATATATATATATATATATATATATATATATATATATATATATATATATATATATATATATATATATATATATATATATATATATATATATATATATATATATATATATATATATATATATATATATATATATATATATATATATATATATATATATATATATATATAGATATCCTAGAACTTGCTAAGGAACCACTTAGTAAGTTCTTTCACCTTCATTGAGGATCTTCAGAGTGATGTACGATTTGTTTTATTATGTTTTAATAGCACTTTGTGGATGATAATTTTTTAGGTACAATAGGGAACATTTTTATTGCATAAGAATGTACTACCATACTGAAAAATAAGATATGCAAAATATGAGGCCCTAATTCCCAATAAAAAATTTGTTATAAATTATTAAAGTCTCGCGCGTGGGCGAACCGTTTCAAACAAGTTCAAAGTCCGACGGCACAGCCTACAATTTACAAACGACGGGGAGACCGATTCGGTCGGCTACGAGAGATCCCAGCACGCGACCACTTGATTTCATGCCTCATTCGGCCGCTTTCCGGCACAACGCCTACCAAATATTGTAGTTTGTGACGTCACAATATACTGATCCTTCATATACTGATCACGCGGAATTAGAAATCTTGTTTTCTTTTGAAGTACGCGTTTTATTACAACGTTACGCTATGTTTTTTAGTAGTATGTTTATATTTAAAATTTTAGTCGTGTTCCCTATTGAATATAACCATGAAATAATCAAATGTATAAACAAATTAGTTCCTTTTACCCCTGTTTTCTTCGACATCATCAGTAGACCGCCTTATCATGTATATTTATTCGCCATATGTATGATTGAATTAAAAATAGATAGTTCATGATAATATAATAATACTCCTAATTCTAATATAGATTTAAAAAAATGATTGGATGGATTGGCTTTTTTAAGTCAAATACATACGCATATTTTCTAATAATACCGAAAGTTATGTTAATCGGACAATAACGTGTAATCGTGTGTAATTAAATTAAAAGGTTATTGACATTCCCAAAAATAACACAAATTAAATAAACAAGCAATCGCGAATCCGTCATTAGTTTATTTCTATAAGTTCTGTTTATAGCATTTGAACAGGTATACCTTTATTTCATATATGTAAATGTTATTTTTATTCCTAGTTATATATCATTTTAATATGTGTACAAAGAATTAAAATAAATATAGCTAAAATACAATAATTACCTAAATACGGAGTAGCGATGGACTTTGCAGTGATTTATTAATTTCGAAATATCACATATGTAGCCTGTTTTTTTTTGTTTTATTAAAAATACTAGTCATGGCCATGCCATTAGACATGATAACATGTAAAGACTTCAATCGTAGATCCAGTGTTTTATTTTTCGTATCGCGATGCCCCGATGTAAAAACGATAATTACCCCTGGCCACCCATACCATATATTTAAGTCCCATATATTTAAGTCTCAAATATTAATACTACATTACATAATAAATCGTAATGCACTTAATTCTCACTGTAAATGCCAAACGACATCTAAATTGTATTGAATTGTATTGACACAAACTGTATTGAAACTGTATTGTGTTCAAATGAGAATTCTAGTCCAACCCTAGTCGGCTTATCTAACAGCTATATACTATGAATGTTGCCAAGTTTACATGGCAAGTTTAAATTCCACGTAAATGTATTATTTGAATAAACGGATAATATTTCCTTAAAATATTATTATATTATTATACATATTATTATTTAAATATTACATTCTTTAGTTATATCAAAATAAAAATTTACAGATATCAAAAAAACACTTCAATGTTAGATGATATGTTTACTTACTAAAATAAATCCAATAATATTTTTCTACGTTAATTTATTTCAAGTAACGGATGTGTTACATTCAAGATTTTACTTTACAGTCGTTTAACATTAATAAAAGTTAATAAAAGCTGCTGTTAGCCATCGGCAAACATTTTTAATTTTAATTTTAAAATTTTGAAAATTCTGTCTACATAAGTAACATAATTTAATAAAATTATTTGGTTTTAGTTAGCTAGTTAGTTGAAAAGTACGAAATGTTGATTTTAATTGTTAATTTTGTTGTTTAAATGTTAATTTTCTGCTCGTATAACAAATTTTAATATTTAAAAATCCATTCAAATTGGATGATTTTATACCAGCGCGCGCCCATATAATGATAATATCCCTCAACCCCTCATTCTAATCGAAATGGTTGTACTAGAAGTCAGAGACTTGTGCGGGAGAGAGGGCGGCATATTATTATTTCGCGAGCCGCATGTGCGACAATAATAGACTTGGTTGGTAAATTCAAACCACCATTCAGTGCAGGGATGAGGGAAACCTGGAAAACCTCATTAGTTAGATCTTGGGGATAAATTATTGAAAATTTATTTCGCACCAGTGCACGGTATCGAACACACACTGTTGCTAGATGATCGAGCCGACAGCTAACGCGACAACCGTTCGACCACCGTCCCCCTTATTCTTTTCCCCCTATATCCCCCCATATTGCCTCTATATCCCCGCTATATTCTTGGCTAAGATGTGTCCTCGATAAGAGGGCCAGCAACGACGTAGATAATACGTCATTGATAGATATAAATTTATACTTGAAACTTTTTATAGCTGCTTAGGTACAACCACAAAAATATTTTGATAATAAGCATTAAGGCGAATGCTTTTAAGACAAGTTAGAATCAAATGGGGCCCTCGTTTTCTTGCAGAAAACAAAATTGACGACTTAAAATGGACAACTTTTTTAATATAATAATTTGAAAAATTTAGTTTTTTAAACACACTTCACTATTAAATTAACCATTTGAGCTGCGCTTATGAATTATTAAAAATTATTCAGAAAACTACATCGCATCTAATAGTAGTTAACAAATTTTCAAAATAGTTTTTGAAAAAAATAGTCTGAAAATCTCGTCTGCCAGATCTGTGTGCATAGACATTTTCAGTTACATTGAGCCGCTAAACTGTCTGTGTAACGACGAAACAATGTAGGTATAACCAGTGGCGTAACTAGGTGGCCAAGCGCCCCGGTGGAAAATATTGTTGGGCCTCCACAAAAATCTCATCAAATTTTGAATTGTCTTATATAATATAACTGTTTTTACTATAATTGTAATAAACAATTATATAAACTATAATTGTTTTATATATTATATTATAATATAACATAAGCATTGACTATCTATTCACTTAATCTCTGATACTGCTAAATTTTAAGTAAACAATAATACATATCGTGTATATATTTTGTCAATATTAAATAGTACATATTTTGTTTCAGGTAAGACAGCTTATCTACTCGTTATGCAATTATTATATAGTGGGTAAGTGCCTCAACTTTAACATATCGTCAAATTGGAAGAAACTACATCTCAGTTTTTTCTTTTTGGCAGTTGGTATTGGTAGATACTTTTTGAAAGAAAGTAATATATTTTTAATTGCAACCTCTTTAAAATAATATATTTAAAAAAATCATGTAGTAAGTTGTTCTTAAGGATTTGTTTCTAGAATGGACTCACTTCTCCAAAATTATTTCATGTTTTTACTTAACATATTACTTTGCATCACAAAAGTAAGTGTTTGAAACCAAAAAAGGAATATTAAATTTACACCAAATCTCGACGTTTTGTATCATAGGTAACATTTTATAGTTGTTCTTTTAAAAATTGCATCGCACTGCAATTGCAAAATTTATCAGATATTATATATTTACATAGACCTTTTCTTTTATTCAAACCCAGTAGAAATAAATCAGTGGATTTAAATCCGGAGACCGGGGAGGCCAGCAAATGGAACCAAGACAGAACCACAGAGATGGAGCATGTGGATATGTTTGCTCTAAATAAGTTATTACTCCTCGTGCGTAATGAGCTGGACAGATATATGCATCCAAAATTACATTAAAATTTGTAATTATTCCAACCTATTCGCCAGCGTAGAAGCAATATTAGTTGTGCCTAGTACCTGATAGCTTACAATATTATTCATATGCTTGGCCGATTTTTCGTTTTTTTATCTCTTCGCCGAGATGCTTCAAATCACCCTTCTTTCGTCTACTTAGAATGTTTACCTTCATTTTACATTACAATATCAAAAAACAACAGAACCAGCGCGTATACGTCAACCGTTTGAGTGGTAGAGTACGATTATGGGCGAGAGGCGAGGACTCATTTTCAGCGAGCCCGCAATCCCTTTTAAAACGCGTGATAGAAGTGTGCTGTTTCCATGGAAACCGACTATTTGCTACGAGAAGATTAGCCGACGGTCAGTGAACGCCCGCCGAAAATATATTTAAAAAAAAATTGTATCCGCCATATTGAAACTGCTGCATTTGGCAAAAAATTGATTTACAAACATGCCTACATCAAATTTTCTCATCTAGAAGAGCTATATTTTAATAAAATCAAGCATTTTCAAACCTAGTAAGAGATAGAAGAGAGCGGCCGTTTTTAGACTATATGATAGCAGACTATAACCTTGTACATCTCTCAATTGCTCATGCCGAAGTAGACGAATCATTTTCAATTTATTGTAAGACATCTTCGTCGGAATCCATTGGTGTACCAGCGCGATTCTAACGGCAATCTGCCTTCCGAATATGCTCGGAATATTTGTGAACACGCGTTTATCAGAATGTCTCAAAGCACGCGGGTATCTTAGCTGCGATACAGACTAGCTGCAACAGCACCATTTCCTCTGCATTCCCCATGAATGTAATGTATGATGGCTTATTCGTGGGAAGTATACTGGTACGGCAGAATAGTACTATTGAACCTTAAAATCGTAACATTATAATAATCGTTATTATCTCCAATAGAATAAATTAAAATCACTAGGCAACACACAAGCTCAAAAATAATAAAAATAATAAACCTTAATTATTGAAATAATTAATTAGTAATTAATAATAATTAATATAAGTAATTTCTTTCCAAAGTGAACCATAGAAAATATTATATCATTTTATAAACGAGCAATTAAATGAGCAATTTTTAAAAAGAACTTGCCAGGTTAGCGTGCTAATTTTTTTTACAGTATGAAGTTTAAGTTATCTAATAAAAAAATACGCTTGTATCGGAAAAATATGTTTTTTTTTCGCAAATGTATGACACAATTAATTTTATTTTGGACTGTGATCAATAGAAAGGCTGCTATTGAGGGTTCCGTAACAAAAATCAGAATCTTAAAATTCGGAATTTTGTAGCTGTGGCACTTGCAAAACTTTTCTAGTTCATAAAAGTCAAAATCTCAAACACTGCAATTTTTTACTAAGGTCATATTATACTGATTTTGATATTCTGGCCCAGCATCAGCTCTTCAAGGGTTGACAAGTCTTGGAACGCCCTGTATATACAATCTTATATAACTGCGATTTAATTAACTCTTCTCCATCGTCTCCAGTAACGAAAACGTTCCCGTCGAGAGACCCCAAATAATAATGTTATTTTTAGTAGTGATGAAAGTTAAGTAAGCTCGAAATATAAAACTAATAAATCATAAATAACTTAAAAAGTCACTGAAGAATGAATTTTAGAATAAAACTCAAATATTTGTGAGCCTTTACTGGCATTAAGGCGCGGCACGTGATGTTTACATTTGTATGGTAATAAAGCTTTTTTGGTTGCGTAAGCCCTGCAGTAACATCACCCAGTGATTTGTTTAAATGAAGCCTGTTGTTGACGAGAAATTGGAGCATGCATGTGGTTGCTTGTGAGTATTGCCGTTGCGACCATGTGCATTGGTGCAATAAAAGAAACTATATTTAAATGTGTATTTGATAAGGCACGGGAATTTCCTAATCGTAAACCTTAAAAATAAAAAAAAAAATGCAATTATTAATTATTTTGTTTTTCATTTGCACTTGTAACTAATGTAACTAATTTACAAATTTACAGTGTTCACGTGCTAGTTTATATAGTTTTCATACTAGTTTGAGTCTAATGGAACCATAAATTGCAATATATATATATATATATATATATATATATATATATATATATATATATATATATATATATATATATATATATATATATATATATATATATATATATATATATATATATATATATATATATATATATATATATATATATATATATATATATATATATATATATATATATATATATATATATATATATATATATATATATATATATATTGTTATGTAATTGTATTTTTTTAAATATTAATTTAATTTTAAGTAATATTGGTTTTTGTACTTACTCTATTTATTTTCTTATGGTCCTGAACCATTTTAATGGTTATGAATATTTGAATGGGTCTTACGAACAAATTAATTTGAAATATCTATATTATATTTAATGATATAGAGATAGAAATAGTCGAGCTCTCTTATCACTCTTTGACCTTGACCTTAAAGAAAAATTTATTAGAGCATGATGATCACTCACCTCGGAGGACGTTCAAAACAAGCTGATTGTATGTATGTATGTATATAGGTCGGAGTGTAGTGAACAAGCTGAATGTATGTATGTATATAGGAGTGTAGTAATTCATCTCTACTGCATCACTTAGGCCTCATTAGGCCCCTTGTACTTTCCTCCTTTTTTACTTAGAGTTATGTTCTTCAAACTATCCTATTTATTATGAGTGGCTTGGTGGCAGTCTCTTACATTTTATGTATGATAGCATGGTTCTGAGTTACCGAGATTTGTCGCTCTGTCCTCATTACCATTTATCGGGGACCACACGCCCGCAACAGATGTTGAGTGTTCCAAGGTCTCAGGTGGACTGCCACAGCCCGTCCCCAAACCTGCCTGCTCACCCATCCAAGAGCTAGCCGCTGTACGCCTTGCTTAACTCGGAAGATCGAAATCTTATCGGCCAAGTCTCGCGGCTAGGCGGTCCCCAAACCAGGTGAATCTATGAATGTATTTTTAATTGAAATTTAATTCTATTAACTGAAACTGGAAATTAATTATTTTTATTGTGACAAATTTCTCAATTTTTTAAATTATGAAATGTAATATATATTTTGCATATAGATTTTGTAGATTGTGGAAAATGGTGGAAATATTAATTTTTAGCAGTAGGGGAGGGTGGGGCAGGTTGTTTCAATTGTGACGTTTAATTTTTTTTTATCTAACGTAAGGATCAAAATAAAATAACACAGTCACATAAGAGATCGAAACACTTTTAACTTGAAATTAAATATTTTATTTGACCTTCAGGTTAGTTCGCAAAAAAGTTATTATAATTTTAAGGGAGCAATACACAATGTATCAATGTGCCCCTGGATGGGGCAAATGTTACAGTACATGGGGTAAGTTGTTACAAAGTATTTTTGGGTAGCAAATTCAGCTATTTTATTTGAAAAACGTTTTTAAAAGACAAAGTTAATGCCTCAAAATACAAAATGAACATATTATACTAAAATGTAAATAAAATATAAAAATAAAGAAAGGAATTAGTCACTATCAGCAGATGTACAGTTTATACACATATAGTAGTCTTCATCATTACCACAACGCACGTGAGCCCACCTTTTGCAAACGGTACATTTGATCCAATCTTCATTTTTTGAATCAGAAAAAGACATTAAGCAGACCAAGCACAACGCATCACCTTCTTCAGACTCCTTAGAATCTGACACTATATGACGCTTTTTAACTTTCCTTTGTTTACCTTTTTTTGTAAGTTCATCTTTGTTATTCTTGTTTAAATTTCTAATGACCTTTTGTACCTTCTGTTTTCTTTCTTGTCTTTCTCTAGCTTGTGCTTCAATTTCATGCTTTATTGGAGTGTCCGTTAAGACTGCAGATTTTCGTTGTCAGCGATTTATTGTTTGTTTCCTAGGGCCAGCTTTTGGAAAGGGTGTTAACTGTTGTGGTGTCACATTGAAAGTGGTTTGATGTACCGAATCTACGGAAGTAGAACTACAAGGCTGAGGTGATGGTGTGCAATTACGAGGTTCTTTTACATTTTCACTTGTTTGGTCCTTTGTCGATTGGTCCGCTGAGTGGGTAATATTTTCATTATTTTCAATCGCAATATTTTCAGAAGTCTCTTTTTCCAAATTATCAGGTCGATTAGTAACTTCCGAAGGTAGAAACTCATCATCCTGAAATATCTCCCTATTATATGGCCATACTCCTGTAACCACAAATCCATTCTGAACATTCTCTGGTATCGCGGCACGTGGCAAAGATTCTTTTAGTACTGTAGGTATGTCATAGATAGTCATGGGGATTCCTGGATGTGATTTAAGCCATCCATCTGCGGAGGCACCATAATACCTTTTGAGAGGACCATATACAGTCCTGTCGAGGGGTTGAAGCCGGTGAGAGGTATGTGGTGGGAAACTCAGAAGCAAAACGGGCTTGTCTGCGGTACACCTAGTAAATGCAGCAAAATGTTTGATGAATTGTAAAAACAATTCGGCTGTTATCCAGCCAGATGGAGAAGCCACTCCTATACAACCGGGAGGTGCGTTGGCCATCATAAATTGTTTGAACTTCTTTCTAGGAAATATTAACATAGGTGGCACAGAATTACCAGCTGCATTTACTGCCAAAACCATTGTTACTAGTTGTCCCCGTTCTCCCGAAGTTATTGCCCCTACTTGCTTGGTTCCTTTGTTGGCAATAATTTTTGACGGTTTCTGAACTGTGGTGAGTCCCGTTTCATCCACGTTATATACATCACTGATTTTAAACTGATATCTATCATAAACAGAACTAAGATTATCAAAAAACATATCAACATTGTGTCTGTTAAATGCAGTTGCTCTGGAGAGGCTTGTAGCTTCTGGTGTGCGAATTGATTAATTTGGATGCCTTTTAAGGAATCCCTGCAACCAGTCCTTCGATGCCATTGCACTATTATTCCATACATCTTTAACTTTGATGTTATTGGCAATGGCTAAATCGTATGCTAATGCTCGTAAGTCTTTTGTTGTGAGTCCATAATATAATTTTGCAGCTTGTTGAGCGTAGTTCGATAATTCGATCTCCTGTTCATCCGAAAATATTTTTGACGGTGTAGCGTAGCCCATAAATACTCCTTTCCATCAGGATGTGCACGTTTCTTTTTAATATACCGATGCAACGTCATAAAATTGATTTGAAATCTATTGGCAGCTTCACGTATAGATATGTTTTTCTCTGAGATTTCTTTTTCGACACTTTCAAAAACTGCTAGGGGGGTGTTTCCCCTATGAGTTTTCTTTTTATAAGTCCTCACCATCTTATCTAAAACAATACAAAATATTGAACCTGTTGGTTCAGTAAGTAGGTATGCGTTCATATGGGCAGGTTGTTACAGTAACAACCTGTCCCGTAATGATTGTAACAACTAGCCCCAATCGGTAGTTAGTAAGGTTAGGTTATTTTTTGTGTGAATGTCCGAATTAAGTCCAAAAAATACATAGTGAAATAATAAGACAAACATTGATATTCATCAAGTATTAACAGTATAAGCATCGATTACTCACCGTTTCGCAGATAAATCGTGATTATTGCACAGACACCTAATTTACTTGACACGCGTTAAAACAATCATATGCACTAATCTCTGTTTGTATCTTAGCTACGGATTTCAAACTTTGCAGATCGCTAATATTCGACAACTGGTTCCACCTGTACCCAATAGAGGGCGTTTCAAGAAGAAACACAGAAGTTTTTCGCAATGTAACAACCTGCCCCTGTAACAACATGCCCCACCCTCCCCTATATATAACTTAAATTAAATTACATAGGATATTGAATCCTCTATATACAATTTGTATACAATGGAACTTTCTAGGATACTGGCTAGTATAAGTCACGAGGGATTTGTTTAACAGCTTCACTTAATTAAAAGTGTTACAATGACAAAATCATTTGGAAACACACACAAGACTATTTTACTCATTACTTAACTTTAATTTACTGGAAATTATTACTTGTTTTGGACTTAATTTTCTTTAGAGAAAAGATACGCATCGGGACCTGCTTGGTGCTTTTTGCTTAACTGCTCTGCGTTGTTCGGTATCGATATCTACGGAAATGGTCCACCAAGAAACAAACGCACTTCCTTGGTTACATGCGTTTTCTGTTAATTTAATCCCATGATAAAAATCACATTTTATATATTTCATTATGCCACATTGAGTAGTCACACAATTAATTTATTTAGAGTTACTATTTATTTTACACGGATGCTATTGACCTTTCAAACTGCATGCTCGTATGAAAGATGTTCAACTGATACGATTTTGAGTTCGAGGCTATAGCCTCGACTCCAGACGGTAGCAATGGCTACGCTCTGATTGGTTGATCATGTTTAGTATCATAACTAAATATATCAACCCCAGAAAAATAAGGTGACAACAAGAACAGTTTAGACAAATTATTGCACTACTTATCAAATATAGTTACATAAACTATAATTATTAATAAAAATATAAGTGACGTTGTTTAATTAAAGTAGGGTCCCAGATTAAACGCCTCGTAGAAGAAAGAATACAAATGCAAGGCTGGTTGAAGGCACACAAACGGAAATATCCATCTACCTAAGTTAGTGTCAAATTAAATAAATCGTGCAAAGATTAAGTAAGAACTATAGAAAAGTGTTTTAAATGAAGATGTATTGTGTAATAATTAAAATTATAAATCATAGTGATTCGCAATTGGTCAGAAAGTAGTTGTTGAGGAAGGAAGTTTATTTTTGTTTTGTCAATGTACTTCCGTAGGGAGGAAAACCAAACTGAGGACAACGTAAATAGCACCCATCGAGGTAGCTGCGTGGTAAGCTTTGTTAGAATAAAAGTTAAGTAATTTCAAAGTAAAAATAATTTAAATGGGAAACGTTGTATACCGAAGTAATAATAAGTTGATAAAGTAACGTTGGATTGTAAAATTTCAAGAATATTAATAATAGTAGTACGATTTTAGTCGTCAGAAGATATCTAGGGTGTCCTAGACAGGCGTCAAGGTATTTTTCGTGACCCAAGTAAGGATAAATTAAATTTCCTACAAGATAAACAAGTCAAAAGGAGTACAAACGCAAAGAATGAGGTTTTGCAGTAAAATAGGTGAAAATTGGACCTGAAGAAGTTTGAATCGTGATAGATGCCGAAGCAGATATTCGATGCCATTGCAAATCAACAGGTGCAGAATTCCGCCCATAGGGGAGCAGTATCGCAATAGTGTAACAGTGCAGTGCAGTGCGTTTGTGTATTGTTTCGAGGTTTATCTACAAAGGATTAACATGAAGAATTTCAAAATAACAAACTTTAATTAATCTTAATCATTGTAGAATTATCTATAAATTGTTTCTTTGTGTATTTATACACACATTTATTTTATGTCTTGGTTAAGGATTTAAATATCCTATGTAAAATTTTAGTATTCCTAAGATATGGATATGAGTCGCTAGGTTAACATATTTTTTTTTAATTTTAAATATTCTTCATCATTTAAAAACTTTATTGCCTTATGAAAATAAACATATGTGCTGATTAATTGTGAACCATCTTGTTATTCCATAAATTAATTTTAAAACAAGTTTCAGAGTCAACAATCTTTATTACAATTTTGCAACATAAATAAATTTTATATTTTAAAGTAACATACAAGCAGGATACAAGTCTATTTTGAACTCTCCTTAGATACCAATATATTTCTTGCTCAAATATGCAAAATTAACGATAATTAGTAATTAAATTAAAATTTCAATATATTTCAATTTATAAAAGTGATAGCAAATAATTTTGATAAATAGTAAAATCAAAAGTGTTCACTAACATTGTGGACTGGCCGCTCATATATTACAAGGTCTGTAGTATATATAAGCAGAAGAAGTAAGTACACATATCCATTTTATTCTATCTCTAAACATAGCAATCAGATCGACCAATGTCATTCTCAAGTGTCACTTCAACGTGGGGCGATTCAAATTTTTATTATTAAAATATAATAAAAATATTCACTATATATATATATATATATATATATATATATATATATATATATATATATATATATATATATATATATATATATATATATATATATATATATATAAATATATAGTAACAAATTATAAATACAGCTTGATCACGTGTTCATAAAAATATTGAGTTTCATGCAACCCTGCACCATATTTCGTAAGAGTAATTTACTTTATTAAGATTGATTACGGAGATATGGTACTACTGTATAGAGGTCATTGGCCAGACCATTATCAGTTTATTTGGTAGCTTTACAAATTTAATGATATTGTATATAATTTTACAGGGAAATTTGAAATAATTAACTCGATTATACTCGTATTTCTGAGCAAAATATTGTTCATCAAAATACAAAATATTGCTACATTTAGGTATCTGTTTTTAATCTTGATTACTATTCACTACCTACCCAACAGATATAAATCCAATTACAAGTTACATGGTAGGATTTACAAAAGGTTACCCATTAAACATATCTCGTAAACGAATTGGAATTTGATTTTGAAAATTTGATGACTTACCTTATAGCAAATGGTCTACTTTTTTAAAATGTTTCCTCATTTTAAGCATTTGCTGTTATACCAGAAGTTGGGCACAGTTAGTGCCCAACATTTATTTATGGAACAATCGTTATTTTATATGGAACATTCACCAGAGTACAAGCCGCATTTATAAATGAATTACAACACCGCCGCACTAATTTTTGTAAGATATTAAAAGTAAAAATTCAAGAATACCCAAAGACTAAATATTTCAGAAACAGATGAACATATAAAAATGGTGATATTATCAAAGTGAACTTAAAATTCAATAGCGTTACGTAACAATAATAACATTCTGTTTAAAATTATACTTACACTTTGTTGACGTAAATCATAAATAGTTGGGTGCCTAAAACTGATAGCGACACTATGCAGATTGTACGTTTTACACCACAATAATATTTTTCTGATTGCTGACTAAAGAGCCAAGCAATCGTGTGCGCTGCTAATCCCAAAGTAGAGTTTCAGATCGCATACAACAGACTGCATACAGCAGACAAAGAATATACAAATTATAAAATATGTTGTTTATAAATATGTAAAAAATAGCGGACCCAAGACGGAACCATGCGGTACCTCAAAGTTTACGTTTACCTCATAAACTGCATAGACTTTACGCCACAGCACTCAACATACGTTGATCGATTTTTGAGGTATGTTGAGCAGAATATCAGGAGACTGTCAGAAAGCCCAAACCAGGCAAGTTTATTTAAAAGGAGATTATAATACACTGTCGAATGCCTTTGTGAAATCCGAAGCATCAGAAATGTATTGCGTAATGCAACATAGATTTGTTGAACTTAACCTTCCCTTCATGATGCCACGTTGTTCAGTAATTATATTTTCACCCTAAACTTTTTTTTTCTTTGTTGCCAAAAAATTGGGACGACCACGGCCGGTCCTACTGGTTTCCCTGGCCCGCTTAATCGCCTCCATGCGCCCTTGACCTTATATTAAATACTGATTGCAACAATTAATAATTTAAGAGCTATTTGTAGGTGGGGTAAATTGTTGTACAAATTTTATTTTTATTTTTTCGTAGCAATTTATTTACATTCTCATTCTACTAATAAAATCCATTTTTATATCTCCTCAAGTTTTAATAGCTCCCGATTATGTCTACAATAAACATATTTATAGAGAATAATGATGTTTATGCGTTACATTCCCAGGGGTTCTAACATATAAATCAATTATTTATAAGCAACTCATCGCTATTATAACACGTTATTCAATCACATACCAAGCTGCATCTGAGACATTTCCGTCTTGTTCGCCTTGGATAAGTCATTACACCCCGTATATTTTTATTACTTATCTTTAGTATGTGTTAACTACTTATTATGTCTGCATTTATTATTAATAATTAATTGAAAATTATAACTAGAGAAGGTAAATAAGATTGCATATAGTAAGCAGAGAATTATATACTGCTATCGGGGGTATATTTAGGACGTGCATTATTGATAATCATTGTAATTACTGCATCAGCAGGTGTTTAAGTGGAATACAGACATTATTAGAATTGATTTACTGTTTGATTGATTACACAGACCAACAGACATTTTGGTGTCGGCGATTTTTTACTGTTAAAGGTACATTTTGGATGCAGAATCCAAAAGAGCCGTCAGATTTTCCGCTATAGACCTCTTTTAGAGTAAAATCGTTTTACGTTTTCGCTCATGTACATTCATGCAATTACTATCACTATTTGTGACACCTTCTAGTTAAAATACAAAGTATGGTATTTATGTCCCAAAAAGAGAAATGTATGTTCAACATTTATCACTTAAAAATATTGTTTATGTGACTCTCTGACAGGACCAGGACCCTACCAAGACAATGTTGCTGAGGAACAATAGCTGGCCATCATGTGGCTATTATACCATCTTGCTTGATATCGATATTCTATAGTGGAAAGTGTAGTGGTGATCACTGCCAGTCATCCTGGCAGGATCGCCATGTAGTGGTAATCTATTGAGATCACCAGGTAGTGGGTAAACCACCAATGAACAGTGACACAGTAGGGATACTTTACGTTAGTTTATTTAACTGAGTACATTATAATACTCTCAGTACAAACGGGTGTACGTAACCTAGTTCGTATTAGTTGTTTAATAATCCGGCCTTGGCCTAGTCTCTATGTCAGCACTTTATTGGTTATTGTTTGCGTATATGACATAGTTTACCTTAAAATAATAACATAATAAGAAATAAGATATGAGGCTAAGTGTGGCAATTATGGCACTACAGAAGCCTATTTTCCACTAATTCTATGCCTAATGTTTTTCAAGAAAATTTTATACTACTCGCCCAAATGAAGTATGAACATTGAACGGCAAGCATTAGATTCAATCTCATTCTACCCCAGGTAACATAAACAAAAAGAGTGGTAAGTTTGCAATAATTCGCATAGAACTTAAAATTGGTATTAAATACACTATTATAAATAATATATGAAAAATCCCCAGCGATTTGCTAAAAAATATTCAAGGTCAAAAGAAAGGTCAAAAATCGTTTTCTTCAAGGTCAAAAATATCACACCTGCAACAGTGATATGTTGCAGGTTTGTCGTTTGTTGGCCTCGACAATATCGCACTCTTTTTTCAGATACAAAAATTGTCCTTTGATTTAATGCATAATCTTTCAATTGAAATAAAAAAAATTGAGAGTTGTAATAGAAAATCGTAACCGCGCAAGAACGACAAGGTGACGTGCTGCGCGTACGTAAAACCGCCCTTCCCGTACTCTGCAAATTTTACAGTGTAGTAGAAGTAGACTCGTTAAAATGACGCAGTTAACACCATTTTTACCATTGTTGTTAATAACTTTAAAGAAAGGACGGTATACTGGAGACTATATGAAATCACTTATTTTAAAGTTCGTTGAAGAATTCGTAAAATCTGAGATATTATAGCATTACTTAATATTAACGATTACATGCGTGAGGCCAACTAACATAAAACATAAAACTAAAAGGAAATGTTTTTATGACACCATTACCATGGAATTAAATCCCTTGAACTTGTCACTATTTGTCTGTGGCTTTAAAAATGTTTTTCATGAAACGAATAGTCTTTCATTTCTAATTCCCAGTTTAGTTAAATGTCTTCGCTATCTAAAGCCATTTAGATAATGAAAGGGTTGCGTAATGTGTGGTAAACTATGGTGCCCTGATAAAAATAATCTTGAAAGAAAATGATTTTACTTAAAACACGAAATGAAACACATTGAAACCTTTACTTCTCTAGTTTTGATCTCAGTTTTTTTTTAAATATATTAGTAGATTCCGGCGATACTAATAAAATATGAGTTTTCATGCATGAGTAGCTCAGTAGTTCAAATAAAATTTGTTTTATAATTAATACATTGCACTATTATTGTAAACGTTATCACTATTGTTGTTAATAAAATCGTTTATTATTATCATAATTAAAAGATTATTTCAAATAGGTCTTTTGATTTTTTTACGAATTTTATTTCAAATCATTTGGATTCTTAGTATTCTGTACTTGGCATTTTACATATTTAAATATAATATTTGGACTTGGTTAAGTTAGATTAGATTGTTGGAACGAATAAAATATTTTCATTGGGTAATAAAAATGTTTTCACACGTAATATTTATCATTAATTCACACATTCCAAGCAACTGCGCCTAAATATACGGGTGCAGTTGATGGCCATTTAAAACATTTTTAAGAGCCTTAGCCCTTATTATTAAAGGTTTAACGCTCCCTAATCCATAGCGGTATCTGCGTTATTAATTTTGAATGTCAAAGCCGCCTAAAGGATTACAATCACGCATCTGTTTATTTTGTAATAATGGGGCACTTTGTATATTGCATAAAAATTTTGGGTTTAAAGGATTGCACAATATATATATATATATATATATATATATATATATATATATATATATATATATATATATATATATATATATATATATTTATAATAATGAAATGAGAAGTCTTACGAACCTCAAGAAATAAAATTATCAATCATTGAACAAATTGTTAATATAAAGGTCTTTTTTTTGTAAGCAAATACATGTACAGAATATTATTATATTGTCAGATTATAACAATATATATGGTAAAGTACAAAATAATAGTTAATTATGTATATTTGTTGGCATGATTTCGAGCGATGTTAGTACATCTGCACTAATAATTCAATATTACAGACAATAAAATGTAGCGAAACACTATAAAAGTGTAATAACAATATAGTAAAATATACAAGTTTTAAATATAATACATAATATAACCTATACATATAATAATCAATAAACATAATTATAAAAAGATACAGAATAACCCCTATAATTCATTGACAGCTAATAATGTCAAACCCAAAGCATGCTGCATGACGACAGAAAATCAACTGGAAATATGAAAAGCAATTAAGTACTAAATAAATAAAAGAATACAAATTGGTATTATTAATATTAAATTGTAAATATATTGTACTAGGCTAAAAAGTGACGTCGAAATGATAGTGTCGTGATATAAACTAATAACATAATAGAGAAATAAACATGGAATTGCCAGACTACCTGGTACATACCTACAAAAATATTATAATATATCTAGTACCCAGGTAGAGAACAATGAATCTTATTGAAAAACAATTTATTGATTAGCAAGGAACAAATTACGAAGCGGAAAGCATGGTAAAATTTGTTAAGAAATTTTTTTTTAGAAATAGTAATTAAAATCGGTTTTATTTAAATCAATTACTTACGAGAGATTAAGAAGAGGTTATGGATATCTTTAAAACAAGTTTTGTTCGAGTAGGTCCAGAATTCATCCCGGTAGCCTCTGTAGTTATTCAGTAGCATTTACCCAGGTCTTGCACCCATAAAGCATCTTCAACGGATTGGAAAGTGCTACAAAAATCACGAAACTACGTAAGCAATGTTACCATTTCACTTTAATAAAAGCTAGCTGATTAAAAATATAACGAATTATAAAGTATAAACTGTAACACACTTTCAACAAATGATAATTAGTACTTACCATACATAATTTCATGCACATTTCAGCTCCATATAATAACAATAAGCATATAATTAATTTTATCGATCACAAAACGTTTGAGAGAGGCCATATTTGATTAATTTCTATTAAATTCTTTAAAAAGTTGTATAGTTAACACGTTAAACAGCAATGTGCAATAAGGGTTGCCTATATCATTAATCGCTAAATACATGCTAGCAATGGGTAGTAAGAATTACCTATATTATTCATATAATACATTGGTATTATATATAAAAATAAAAGGAGACCCCTAACTCTTTTCTAATAAATATTTCTCGTTTATTAATTAATCTGTATAATAATATCTCTTTGTATGAAGATACTACGTATTTCCAAGATTGGTAAGTTAACTATGCTCATCTATTTCTCTTTGTAAAATACTGTTTGTGTTAATATTTTATGATACTACATACTTCTGCAGTTGCATTGTATATATATATATATATATATATATATATATATATATATATATATATATATATATATATATATATATATATATATATATATATATATATATATATATATATATATATATATATACCAATGAGGAGATACTAATAAATAAATGCACCTAAAAAGTCGGCTCTATTTATATATTTGTACCCTATAATTAGTTACATATGAACTGAAAACATTATACTCTTAATTTCAACTCTTTAAATTAGTTTAACTGTAGGTTCTACTGTTCTGGCACATTCTGTACAAGGTATCTTGATATTTCTTAAAAACCAAATATGGCGGCCGTAGAGGCCTAACGATGATTTTTATAAAGGTGGCCTATTTTTTTCAAAATGTTTACAATCAAATTAGTATAAAATGACACTAATTTTTAAGTATTACTCGTAGTTTGATATGTACTTTGTAAAATATTTTAACCCTTAAAAAAAGAAAAGGGTGTAAAATTCCTAACTGGGTGAAATTTTCGGTGCTGCGGGTCAAGTCAATTCAAAACTCCTATTAGTCAACGCTTAAATCAATAGAAATCGGAATTATTTTTGTTACAAGTGCCTAGATTTCAAAAAAGGTATCAAAAAAGGTAGCTGACACTTAAAATCAAGTATGGCGACCGTAGAACTATCCGAAGGATGAGTTTTACAAAATTGGCATATTATTTTTTGAAATCCTCAGATTCATATTAGTACAAAATTGTCCTAATATATTCCTAATTTTTAAATATTAGGTTGCTATGGACTGTACAATTTTAACCCATTAAAAAAGAAACGGGTGTAAAAATCCTAACTGAAGGGGTGAAATTTTACGTGCTGCCGGTTAAATCTATTCAAAACACCTATTAAGGAACTATGCAAAGTTGCACGCTTTTAACCGAATTTGCTACGTTTTTTATCGACCGCACGAACTAAGACCGTCGAGAACCTAGACGCCGGCGTTGTTTAAATTTAAGGTATTATTATTTCGGCTACTTTACCTTTTACCGGCGTCCATACCAATTCAATAGGGTTAAGCTCACAGTGGTAAGATGATATCCGTAATAACTATTACGGATATCACCTTATCACTGTTTGACGATTCTTTGCCTATTCATATATAACGTATATTTTTGGATCCTTTCTTAACAATGACAATCGCCAAAAGCCCTTGTTTCATCCTTCACAAACTTTTGTGCCACATTTAAAGAAGATATCATAAAGCCTATAACCCCGAACGAAACGTTTTAATTTAAATGTACAAATAAAGGAAATATTGACATATATGTCAAAAATATATAAGTACCTTAAAGTAAAAAAAGCCAATTTTGAAGACCCATAACTGAGAAACTCGTCATAGGATTGAGTTGTACCCATGGGAACTTTAATCAGGACAGACCTGCATTATATCCAATTTTCAAAAAAATTGCCTAAAGCCATTTTCCATCAGACAGTAACAGTAGTTATTGATCCTATAGATCTCAAACTTTATTCTGGTGGTGAAATGGGATTACAATAACGTACCTAAATATTATCATACTTCTGCTATTAAGCCGATTGTTCCGTCGTTGATTGATCCGTGTGGAGTTCCGCCTGGAATGCTGTGAATTATCTTAAAGGGCCCCGTGTGTTTGCGATATTTCCTCTACAAACTGGTAACCGCATTGCGACAGGGACGTCTAAAGCCTATGTTGCCAGAGCAAGATACCCAATAGCCAATGTCCTGTCCGGCTTCACTAACGAACGCACGTGGTGGCAATAATGCGAATATGTGTGCATCGCATTCCTGCAAACTGGAATTTTATTATTATACCCAGCATAGGATGTGGAGACGTATACAGATACCCACACATACGAATACACAAAGATGGTTGGTTTTAAACAAATGATTAAGTGAATTAAATTGTAACGTACACTAAAAATTAATCTCGATGGTTGTAACATTTTACAGTGAGATGTATGATTATGTGCACTCGAGCTTCAAATTAAATGGTAAATGATGTATTATACACTTTTATCTGCTAAATTGAACTTAATTAATTTGTTATGCACAATATGCACATACCCACTAAACATGAGAACGTGTCTTTAACATATACAAAATATGACAGGTAACATAATGGCCATCATACTGACCGTTTTTGACACCTACTGACGTCTGGCATACCTTAATTTGACGTCAAGATGTCACAGCCTGAAGACGTCCCTTAAATGACAGCTTAGTTCTGAGTTTCCTGTATCTTTAATAAAATCAACTACATATTTTTTTGTCTATATGTATAGGCTCCATTAAGTTTGTTTCATATGTATATATAACCTGAAAATATACACTTTTACCTTTGGGATGTTTTCTGTACAATAAAACTTTTTATTGAAACCGTTTATAACACACAATCACTGGTTGAGAGATGAACGAACGGTTGCATTGTTTGATCAATGTAGACTTCATTATATTGTTTACATGGATTTTCATATCTACAATATGTAGTTTTTTAAAGTGGCTTTTGGTCTTTTAATGTTGTGTAAAGGAATTTTAACTTGCTTGCATTTTTATGTGCTGTGTGAATATCGTATGTTTTTAAAATGTGTGACGCTCTCTTTCTGACAAGGGAAGATATACCCTTATGACTTTACCCGTAAAATTTTCCCCGATTTCGGGGACAAAAGTTGACCAAAAATTTAACCTTATAATTTAACTTTTTTGGAAAAAAATCCAATTTTTAGATATTTGTATATTGGTAAATATTATACCTATAGAACTGGTTCTAGTCTCAAATTGTAGCAAATATAATCTACATTGTGAACAAACGTATAGTTTAGAAGATATAGTGAAAAAACGAAAATAGTGCCAAAATTTCGCAGTTTTTCGAGTGCTAACTTCGTACCGCACAGGTCGTTTGAAGCTGCAAACTTGGATATATCCGTAAATTTGCGATTTTAGCGATATCTACTGTACCTACTGTCTGACTGGCCTATTAGTTTTTATTATATTTTCAATATTTACGATTAGATTATATTTGGAATTGGTAACTTATTTTTGTTAGTATTCAATATTCATGCAAGAGTTTGGACTTTAAACGTTTTTTGGTATTATTGTATTTGAAATAGTTTCAGCCAATTTTCTTTTATTATTTTTTATATGAGCATATCATTGTGCGTGGAAAGCATAAAAAAAATAATTCAATTAGGTAGTACCTAACTTGATTTGACCAATTGAAATTAATATAAAAATATAAAACGATCATAAATGAATATTCACCAAAACTATAAATACAACCACTAAAAGAAATGGACCTAAAAAAAACATAAAAACAAAAATTTATGGTTTGGTTATTTTAAAAAAAATATATCCACAATATTTTTTATATTAGTTGGACTCGCGTCAAATCAGTTTCAATTTTTGCCTAATGTTAGTATAGTTACTGCCTAAAGATAGTATAGTTATCAGTAGGTAGTTCTCCAAGCATAGTTTTGTATTTATATTGCTCTTACTCTTTAGGACATGACTAAAGAGAGTATGAACCAAGAGAGAAAACGAAAAGGAACAGTAATATACGATTTACTAAAGCATATGATAATGCACCATAAAGCAATGAAGATGGAAAAAAAACTGCATCTAGCATCACTTTTAAATTTAACGGCATTGTTCACATAATATAAAACATAACTCCATTCAGCTTAAACTAATCTAAAACAGTTATCGAATGTAAATACGAAGTAAGAGCCAATGAGGCAGTAAATTACGTTCTTCGAATCTATTTAATTTCTCATTAGTAGCAAACAATTTAATTAAGAATAGTTAGAATGAAGCGTACGCGGGTGGTAGTGGTATATTAAGTTAAATTGGAAGGTATGCCGGCAACATCCAACAAATTGAAAGAAGTCTATTCAGTATTCAGTCTATCACTGCAGAGCCGTGGAATATTAGTAAAGACTCATGACGGGGCTTAGAGAAGCAACCTACTGTTTGATTCTGTCTGAAGTCTGAAGCCTTACGCCATGTAAAGAATGAGTATACACGATCACCAAGGCTCAGCTCAACCTCCCATAACTTTAAAAGCTAAAAATACTCTTAAAAACACGTAAGGTGTCAGGTGTTGCTATGATTCAATGTCAAGGTTTTTATTGGACGGTTATTTCAGGGCAGTTTGAACGAAATCTGATGTAAGTATCTGTATTATAGTATAGTTTGTTGATCCAAGCAAGATAGTTATTATTCTCTTAAATTGTCAAATAAAAATGATAGCTACCAGCATTTTTTAAATGGGTTATCAACTTTAGGGCCATTGAAACTAGGGCCAAAACTAGGGCCATTGAAACGTTAAGAGATAATTTTTGCCATAGAGCTCTATTGTCATGAGGTTAAAGAAACCCCAAGTTTTCGATCCTAAGCCGCCACATTGGAAAATAGGTACAAAAATCGTTTTATCGCGCATATCTGCTAAACCGTGTAACCCACGTCAATAGCTAACAGAGTATAGCTAAACGTCAACCAGCTACGCGCCTGATTGGTCAAAACATAATATTATCGTTAGTATATTATCAGTTAAATATATGATCGCCACAAAAATCTGTTTTAAGTAAAATTACAATAGACAAGTCATACTAATAATTAGCAAATGTCAATAACTAATAAACTGTGTCTAAATTAAAGGATTAATGTAAAAGCATAACAAGGGTTTTGAGAGTTATAGCTAGGAACCAAGATAAAAAAGTAGAGAAAACGCGCCAAACAAAAAGTTAAGTTATACGTCAGAAGTTGAAATTAACAGTAAATATATATGCAGAATTCAAAATTATAATATGTGATGTTCAAGATGTGATAGTGTCAAGTGTAATTATAAAAATCAAATATTATGAATCAATCTGATTGGTCCGATTAAAATAACAGTACATGAAAAAAGTAGGTAACCAGGAAGTTGCATTGTTTTCAAAATAGGGCATTTCCGCAGCAACAAAAAAAGAGTTTTGAGAGAGCCTAGTTACAGCGTTCGAGGCAACAGCCATGCTTTTCAGTTCTGTAAAAGTTAATAAATAAAAAGTAAATATAATTTAATATAATCAATATTGGTTTGTGCTAAATAAGCAGTAATACTATTGTATATGGTTTTGAAGCAGTAAAACTGCGTATATAAGTGTTTTTCGTCTATTTTACAAGTATAAAAGGGAGAAGCTTCCCAGACCAGTCAAGGCAAATTGCAGTTATAATACCAACCAAGAACAGGATACAAACTTCCACAGTGAGATTATCAAGTGATAGCAGTTTGGAGACAGCAGCAGCAGGAAAGATAAATTTAGGGGTACATAAATCCCAAGGCATAGAAAGAAGTACGTACGAAAGCAGTAAGCATTCCAGAGGCAGTGCAGCGATATCCCGCTAGATGACACCGCCACCAGAGCCCAGCAGCGAAGTTCACTTGTTCGCGTATAGTGTAATCGAAAGTGACAGGTGTTTTGTGGAAGTACATAAAAAAGGATTAACATATTTACAACAAAGTAATAAACAATCTAAATTTGCAAATTTTAAGGAATATTGTTCCAGAGGACTTAGTCCCATGTAGGCAAGTAGATTTTAAGTCAAATGTTTTTCGCAGGATAGTCATGTTTTTAAATTTCATTTCATATTAACAATTTGTTTTTTATAATAAACATAATCACCGCTTCTTCTTTCTTGTTGTGCAACTTTCAGGCGCCCTGGTCCCCAGGTTTATCGGCGGACTTTTCAAAAAACCGCATCTCAATCCATTCATTCGGAAAAAATCAGAGGTGAAATGTTAATTTGCCTCGCCTATGGGGAAGATAGGGCAAGCACCTACACCGCAAATTAAATGTAGAAGTACGCAGCTATCTCTGCTTGCAGAAAGAAGTTTACAGTGTTAATAAATAATATCTTGATAATTTTATTTTGTATGTAGTTTTTATGATAATATGAATATTAAAAATTTGGAAAATGATATTTATTGTGCAAAAAAACGTAGAACATATCGAATTCTCAGGAGGGCACGGGCCCCACGCTTCCCCGCCCTGCTGCGGGTCCAGAATACTCGTATAACATAGCTTATTTAGCAGCTATTGTTGATCAGCTTTATCGTAATCGCTTATTTCGTTGTTATGTAAATGCGACATGAGTTTCTATCGCCATCCATCGCGCAACAGTACAACTGTATTATTGTGATCACTATATACTTTTGGGAATGTAGTGCTTCCCTTGGAAGGTGGTCTCGTAATCTTTAACAGGTGTTACTGACATCGATTTACAAAGACAAGTTATGAATTGGCTTTGAAATGTTTTGAGTATTAGTGTGTGTGGCTTCAAGTCCAGGAAGATTATTTGTTATAGCGTTTCGAATTTGGTAAAATCTCGAACTAACTGCGGTTTTGTGATAGTCAATGATTAAATGATTAAACTATCCCACGTGTTAAAGGTGGTAAATCCCACCCATTTTTGAAAATCGGTGGAGATTTTACAAAATTAATCAAATTAGACAAAATTGTTAATATTATCACATTTCCTTACAGGTGGATAGGAAGAAGACCGGCGATCGAATGGCCTGCTAGATTTTTTGATCTCAGTTAAAATGACTTTTACCCATAGGGGTATCTCAAATCATTAGTTTAAAAAACGCCGCTAATAAACGTCTAAACTCTACAATATCGTATAACAGCTACGTGCAGGGATATCAGGCAAGAAACTTTACAAAACGTGCGAGAGAAAATTCAGGAACGTCTTTATTATTGTATGGAAAGAAATGGCAAATATTTTGAACGCTTAATAAATTAACATAAATTTATTAGCTAGTTATTGCTAGTAATTTTTTTTAGTTAGTTCCATTTTATTTTTTTAAATTGGGATTGCTAGGGGTTAGGAGGATGAACATATCATGACCCCTTGACTGTCAACCTTGAATGTCAAAAATGTTCCCCCTAAAATAAAAATCCTGGCGAATTTTCAATTTTTTTTCCGGTGTTTCAGTTACAGGGGGTTTTAAGTTTAAAAATTAACAAAGTGGATACCGATTGTCACATTATGTAAACCGCAGTTAGTTCGAGATTTTACCAAATTCGAAACGCTATAACAAATAATCTTCCTGGACTTGAAGCCACACACATCAATACTCAAAGCATTTCAAAGCTAATTCATAACTTGTGGTAAGTGTGGTGAGGTAAGTTTTAAAATGAACACAGTGTATATTATGAAGTAGGTACTAAACAGGCCTAATATTGATCAAAACGTTTGCTTTGTCCTTAGATGAGAATAAAGTACGTTAAACGTTGTTACATCAATGTTACCACTTACATTTGCCTGTTTTTCAGTGAACCCTACAGGGCAAAACAATAAATAAACACATGGACAAAATGAGTACGCAATCTACCTCGGACCGGTAAATTTAAACAATCGTTATTTTACATTCGCGATATATTAGTTTTTGCTCACGAAAGCAGTTAGCTTGTTTCTTCGCGAGCAAATAAATAGGATGTGAAACAGTAATAATGTTGCAGGTCTCGAGGTTTTTCATGGAAATGAACGGTTCGCAACTGCATAGCTATTTCATCTGGTTGTTAGATCTAGTCACTAAAAGATCCGTATATAGTTTATAACTTTTATTTCTAACTAACTGTTAGCGTATGTTATTGTAACCAATAAGACACACAGCTCTACTAAAATAGATCACAAATATATTAATATTTGTAAATGGTAGAGAAATATTGGAAAAAATTTCCACTTTCATCTTGAAAGTCATGATCACAGACTATTTTCCAGCAATAGTTAATATAGAATAGAATCATCTAATAGAACGGTTGCACGAAACCTAATTAAATACAAAAGAAATAAAAGAACATTATTGGAGTGATTTCTATAATACAGAAAATTTAAATGAAGCTACATCAACGCTTATAGCGTCGATAAAGGAAGTAGAAAGTAAAAATTGTAAATATTTAAAACAAGACAAAACAGGAAAAGAAATCCGTGGCTAACTGATGGATTAGTAAAATCTATAGACAAAAAGAACGTGTTATATAAAAGAGATCCTACAAGCTTACAATCAAAACTCGAATATACTAATTACAGTAAATATCTAAATCATATAATTGCAACAACGAAATTTAATTACCACAAGAAACAAATTGAATATAATAAGGATAGCACAAAACAATTTTGGAAATCAATAAATAGTAGGCAATCAAAAAAGGCACCACAGGTAATAAAGCAAATAAAAATTAATCAGAGTGATATAACAGATGATAAATTAACAATCGCTAATACTTATAACTTTTATACGGGCATTGATAAAAACTCAGTCACACCTTGCTTCCGAATCCATATATCTACAGCCAAGAGATGATAAATAAATTATCAACACTATTCAAATACTCAAAATCTCATAAAGCATCAGGCATAAATTTAATATCAAGTGAAACCCTTAAAGAAATAAATATAGCAATATCTATACTTTTAATTTATCTAATTAATAAAATTATTTGTACTGGTATTTGTCATCTGAATTTAAAATAGCTGTTGTTACTAGTGTTCAAAAAGGGCGACAAAAACCATGCATCCAATTACAGACCCATATCTTTGATAAGTAAAATAGCTAAGATATTTGAGAATATTATTAAGACTCGATTAAAAACTTTTTTTTTTGAAAAACACAATGTAATATCAAACAATTAATTTGGATTCAGAGAGGGCAAATCAACAGTTATATTTGATGGCCATTATAAGATGGACCGCTCACACAAAAGCGTAGCACAAACTCTACGTTATCTTAAAAAGTTATCTACGTTATTTTAAAAAGTATTTCAAAAAATTCCTAGAGATAAAATAATAAAAAATACTATATTTTGCTCTGGTTCATTCGCGCCTATAATATGAAATATTGCGGTGGGATGGTCTAGCTAACGTTCACAAAAGTTCACTAACAAAAGTTCGAAATAATACAGAAAAAAATCCTAACAAATATTGAACAGGAAAGAAACTTACCCTTCGTACAAAATATACACAGAATCACGCGTGATGGATATTAGACAATCATTCTTTTACAGTATTATTACCTACAGGGTCGTACTTACGCCTAGGCCGACTAGGGCGGCAAAAATTCAGGTGTTATGCTTTTTGTGCCAAGTTAAAATATAAAATGTAGAGCTCACAAGGCTACCAGTTGAAAATAACAGCAATATACAAGATGAGCGGTACAAAATACAACAGTTATATGGTAGTAACCGACAATACTATAACAGATCTACAAAAAACACTGAAGATCATCAAGTACAATGCCGTCCGATGGGAGCGCCATATGAATAACAAAAATATTATCCAGGGCAGGACGGTTACAGTATATATTTTAAAATTCGAAAATTAGAAGTTTTCACTCCTATCGTGTGGTCATAAGCACACACCCAAATTTTTTTAGGAAATTATATGTTTGTATGGGTCTTTATATAATATATATCGTCAAGGAATAGCGATTTTTCCCACGCGCTTCTTATTGTGGGATTGAAGGGGACGACTATATGTTATATTTTTAAAAGTATGTGTTTGCGTGTGTGTGTTTAAGTATATACATGATATATATTTCTATGTAATCTATAAATATTGTCAATGTTGTGTTACATGCATATATTGTATTGTAAATTATATTGTCAATAATTGTAAATAAATATTATTTGTCCAAAATCTTAACGTCATCGCTTGGAAAGCTGACTTACCGGAACTTACTCAACTTAACTTTATTATTAGCAGTAAATTCGTTCATATTCATGCTCATATCTTTATACCTAAATTATTTGGCAGATACAATATTTCAATTCTCATAGGATTTTATTAAATAGGGGTTCATTAATTATGTTTGCCGATACCCGGGCAACAGAAAATTCATGCCGACATCATGGCGGTGATATCTAAATTTCGATGTCATATAAATCTTGGTAAAGTCAGACATAAAGGTGTAATGGGCATTGTTGTGGGAATTAGGATAGCGAGAAACATGTAAGGCACTGCCCGTTTCAAATATAATCACGCGTTAGAATGACGATTGTTAATCCTTATGCGTTGCATTGTTTTTACTGGAAATGCATTCAATGTACTTTCTCATGAAGGCTGCACGTGAATTACAATAATTTTTGTTCTACGAGCTCCAAAGAGGTCAAGTAAAATAGGCCAACGTAGTTAAATTAGGGTAAGTTTAGACGCGTTACGTAATTGTTAATTTACACAAATGATATCAACAAATGCAGTACTATTTGTAAATATGTTGTAAATAATTTTTTTTTGTGGATTTCGCTTCAGGGGGTCCTCAGGATCATTAATACACCTTAAATCCTTTTGGGAACCCAAATACCACCCTTTGGGGGGCAAATGGCTGAAAATCCCCCTCAAATTATTAAAATATAAAAGTATTTTGACATTTCGAGTGCACCTAGGAGGTTTTTTGGGTCGCTGAACCCGAATACGACATCAGATTTACGAGGAGTCCAACCATCGTAAGGGTGGTAAAATCCATAAAGTTGGCCAATTTTTCACCCCCGGAGTGTTTTTTCGCAATTTACTTGTTTTTGGCATCTCGAATGCACCAAGGAGGTTTTTTGGGTCGCTGAATATGTTTCCAAAGTCAGATTCATTTGATTACCATCGTAGGGGTGGTAAAATTGCTGAAATTAGCCGTTTCTGCACCCCCAAAGTGTTAATTCGCAATTTATATATTTTTGGCATATCGAATGCACCAAAGGGGGTTTTTGGGTCACTGAATACGATTCCCAAGCCATATTCTTTTGATTATCCTCTTAGGGGTGGTAAAATTGATAAAATTGCTAGTTTGGCACTCTTTAAAATGTTTAATATTTGACACTTTTTAAATGTTTAAAATTTTTCCAATTTAAATTTATTTCGGGGTTCTCCCCTTTTTTTAAAATAATAATAATAATAATAATAATAATAATATGATAGGAATAATAATCGTGGTTTGAAAAAGAACACAAATATTTAATTATTTATATTTTAGTTTATTCTTAACGTTTTTTTTTATCAAATTATTTACTCGGCAATTGGCTCGCCTCTAATATTATTAACACGTTGATCTTCATATTCATCTTCGCCGTTGGTAAAGTCTATATGATCGTATAATTGTGTATCATCATATTCGTCATCATTGGTAGACGTCTCGGTGTCAACATTGGCACATGTCGATCCTTTGCAATTCGTACAGTTCACTGTGCATCGTACGCCATTCTTTCGACAGCCGCATGATCTCCCGCATCC